>OX352755.1:11858471-12080471 GCA_947095525.1 Trisateles emortualis
TTGTTTAGGAACTAATCGAAGGTTCGAGGGCGATGACGAGACGTGGAAAAATACACAGTTTATGTACTATATAGGTATATATAGACGGTGGAGATTAGTGCCGAAAGGACGCAGGGAGAGTTTTTGCACGGCTGACTTCTTCAATTTAGCTGTGATTTAAATACAATAATTAAGTAAATAATAATAACTAAATAATAATATCTAAGTATTATTATTTCTTTCAGAAAAGTATGCATACTATGTTTGTAACTAATTCATTATACATTATACACACTAAAACTAAAACTAGAAAGAAACGACCGGAATGAGTACTTTACTGAGCTGTCTACTTTATTTACTGCATGCAGTTCTGTTGTATCCAGCGTCCCAGGATCGGAGAGTCCCACCGATCTGCCAACGTCATCAGGATGGTGTTGGAGCTGTCGCGTTTGCGACGCCATAGTGAGGCTCATCTTTTGCGGATGATGGCAGCAAAACTGTCAACATTCGCATCCGCGAACATCGCCAATAGCATCCGGAACGCGTTGTTATACGGGACGCCAGCCAGGAAAGCCAGGTATACTTTTTGATTAAAAGAATTATGTTAAATACGTAGATATAGATACCTACACTTTCACGGCGTTAAGTTGAAGAAAGAACGTCTTTATTTTGTGTCAGCGCTGCTAATAAACGAGTGTCGTGTCGTGGCGAGATCGTGGCGGGATCGTGGCGGTATCGTGGTGAAGTCGTGGTGAGTTGCTGAGGTGCGGGATGCGGCTAATACATTAAATTTATTCACGTGCCGGGACCCGAGATGTGGCCGCGTCGTCTTGTTAGGTGAGGACGCAGTTATCGCGGATTTATAAAAAAAATAACATTATATAAGCGACACAGTAATCCCTACCTCAATTCTGTCTGTCTGTTGGCGTGAAAGGGCAACAGACACACACTTTACAAGGAGGTAGATGATATTCTGAGGTAAGGCATGCGCTTTTTATTCCGATAAGTGACATTTAAACGGGCGGAACCGCGAACATTAGCTAGTATAGTTATTTATTTATTGAATAGAACGGTACAATGTCCCCTTAAAAAAATAGTGTACTTACACTATTCACAATATATTATATTTTATTCGCTAGTGATTCGGAGCTTCACTAAACTTGTGATGTATGTATTTAGAAATTGTTCAACTGTTGTCTCGTTACCATAGTACATGCTCTTGGGATCAGGTGGTGGTGTGTGAGTTGTCCCAAAATATTATTATTAAAGAATCACAAAAATAAATTGTTATACATTTAAAGTAACGTTCGCTCGCTCGCGGTGAGACCACCACCTCTTTGCTTTAAGAAGTGTCTTTAGGACGACTCGGCCGATTGCCGCCTGCTTTCACGAGATCCTCTCAAATCTCCAAACACCACTCGTTGTCACTCTCAAACCAACTTTATTGCACACATAACAAAGCTCTATTTGATTTGGTACAAATATTTGATTTCTTTATGTGAAATACGAAAGGTCGCGCGTTTTGGTTTAGTGATAAAAGTACCATGTTATAGTAATAAACATGTGATATATGTAATAGTGCTGATTGTTATATCGCCTACTTACTACGTATATATGTGTACAGGAATTACCATCATCTCAACCCATAAACGTCTTAGTGCTGGGCACGGCAGGGGTATTCCGTAAGAGCGAAAACAGAGCGACCGCGAAAACGGAGCAAAATCTGGCTGTCAGATTGAAAATCGGAGCAAAATCTGGCTGTCAGATTAAAAATCGGTATTCCGTAAGAGCGGAAACCGAGCTTTTTTGACGTTTAGCAATCGTGTGTGCCGTCACCGAGCAATCACAACTGTCAGTTTGCGATCGCTGTTTCTTAGAGAGTCAGCCGGCCGGTCTCAACCATACACTTGGACGGATAGTAATGATGTCGATAGAATTTGTGATAAAAAGTTAATATGCGTTATTATAGAATAGTGAAACAGAGGTAGCTACTTAAAACTCGTAATTATAGTAATTTTTAAAAAAGCAGTATACATGACATATGTATGTATATGTAATACACTGGAGCTTCACACTAGGTTCAAGTTCAAGTCATTTATTCATAACAAAATAAATTGTGTCGAATATTGCATATCAAATCTAATAATAAAAAATACATTGCCAGATCTAAACTTAACAACAATACAACATATTAGGATATAATTAATTAATAATTTTAAGTAGGAATTAATGTCAAAGTAGAGTCAAAACAATAATTACAAAAAGGTATGTCATTAAAAAAATATATAAACAGTAATTTACATCATTCATCAATAGAAGGTAGTTTGTCATTAAGATATTCATCAATACTATAATAGCACTTCTTCAGCAGGAAACATTTTAGTTTGTTTTTGAATATATTTAAACTGTAAATTGATTTAAATTCTATTGGCAATTTGTTATAAATGATGACAGATTGTACTCTTGAGGAATGTTTTACAATATTAAGCTTAGGCTGTATTGTACTGGGCAGATCTTTTCTCCTTGTGGCCTCTCGAGCTTTTCTCTGCTCAGTAGTTTCAAATGTACTTAAATTCTTTACTAAGTGGCTAAATAATACTAAGATATAAAGACACGGTACTGTTAAAGTGTTAAGTTGAACAAAGTGTTCTCTACAAGATTCTATTTGTTTAATACGTAGCATGGTACGCAGGGCTCTCTTTTGCATAATAAAGGCTGCATTCAGATTGTAGTTGTAGCTGTGCCCCCAAAACTTTATGCTGTACCTCAGCTTTGACTCAACCAAAGCAAAGTATATGATGCGAAGCTGAGTCATGGGCAACTCATCCCTTAAGGTCCGGATTGCAAAGCATGCACTGCTCAGTGTATTTATTATAGCAGTTATCTCATTTTTCCAGTTTAGCAGACCATCAATATGTACACGTAAGAATTTTAAATCATTTACCAAATTTATTTATTTAGGATTACCTTTGTTGTGGGGACGTCCAGTCTCTTTCGTGATATTGCAAGTATAACGTTAGTAAGCAAGTTTGTGAACAGTACAATTAAGTTTCAGTATTTACTTAGGTACTATTAAATTATTATAGAACGTAACCTTATGAGATAATCTTTAGAGGATAATAGAAGGAAAGATGGTATAGGAACCATCTTGAACAATCTGCATAGAACAAATAAAAAACTCAAGGTCACGTCACCGTCGTTGCAACGTAAGCTGGGTATCGTCATTTTTGTTTTTCTTTATAATACTTGAGTGGCAAACAGGCATACGGCCGCCTGATGTTAAGCAGTTACCGTAGCCTATGGACGCTTGCAATACCAAAGCCTCTAGACAAGTGGCATAAACGGTAGACGAATCGAACGAAATATATGGGATTTGACGTAAGTCAACGATATAATGTCGTAAACTCATGTCAAATCCCATACATTTGCTTTTTTGACTTTTCGATTCGACTATCGCTTATGCCACTTGTCTAGAGGGGCAGAGGTATAGAGGCCGCCCATTGTACATAAATGTGTAAAATAATATCTGTATCATTAATGTAACTGGTGTACAATAAAGAGTTTTTCTATTCTATTCTATTCTATTCTATTACTTGCTTGTTGCCGACTCTTTTTTGCGAGGCTACTCTTATGGTGCTCGCATTGGCTCGCGAGGCAAACGCATTTCCACGACACCAGACTCAATAAAGAAGTTAGAAAAAAGATACACCCGCAAGTGAGAGTTTGGTCTGGAGTAAATCAAGCGTTTTCTCCCAATGGGTTATACAAATATGATGATAAAACGAGGTCAACAATTCGTTTCGCTACGCTAGGTCCCATGTTATAGTGGCCGAGCTTATTGCACTACAGATAGTGGATACAATCCCTGGATGCAAGCTGATGTAACTACAGAAAAACACAATAGCACTCTACCCTTAAGCCTGTGATCAGTTAAAACACGTTACTGTCATTAGTTTAGCTCATAAATAACGAGTTAAAGCTCACTAAGTACTGGCGCCTAAGTCTTATGAATGTCGGTTAATATAACTACTAGATAAATTTATACTAAATCCTACATTTAACGCCTAGTTAGGTTATTACGTATTTTCATTTTCCACAATTATTATATACTAGCTGTTGCCCGCGGCTCCGCCCGCGTGGATATCGGTTATCGCTGCAAAAAGTAGCCTATGTGTTATTCCAGACCATAATCTATCTCTGTGCCAAATTTCATCCAGATCCGTTCAGTAGTTTTTACGTGAAAGAGTAACAAACATCCATCCATCCAGAGCTCTGCGTCGCAGGGGACTTTCCAAACATACAATTAACGGACACAAATCACACCAGAACTCAGAACAACTCTTTGTGGGTCACACAAGTTTTGTTCTCTGTGGGAATCGAACCCACAAACTTGTGCACAGCAGGTGCATACCGCGGCCACTGGACTACCAAGGCAGTCAAAATTTAATTCTCGTAGAAAAGCAGCCAACACTAGAAAGTACTTCACACAAAACGTACGTATACCTTTCAACATTATCTGCACGATACAAGCGCTCCACGCGGCTCCACCTTGTTCAGATAACTACCTTCATTTACCAACATAATACCCTACTTACTAATTAGACGAAACAACACAACTATCATCATCTCACTCTTACACTTATATGCTCTGAGGTGAGATAGAGAGGGGGAGATGCTTGGGTATTACTTTGTTAGTAATCATATGGATTAAGTGTTTTGTGTGGTCCCCGGAGAGTGTATGGAGGCTCGTCACGTGACCCTAGTGGACATAAAAGACTCAAGTATTAGAGCTCCTCGTTACGTTATTATCTATAAAGGTATCGTATGCACTAGGCAAACGCTGACTCGCAAATCTATACTAATATTATAAACGCGAAAGTTTGTAAGAATTTATGGATGTTTGTTACTCTTTCACGCAAAAACTACTTAACGGATCTGGATTAAATTTGGCACAGAGATAGATTATAGTCTGGAATAACACATAGGCTACTTTTTATCCTGGAAAAAACTCTGTTTCCGAGGGAATGTACGACCACCCGGCTACGGCATATATGAGAGAGTGAGGTATATTTATCAAAAAACAAAGTTCCCGTGGGATCGTAAGCGCGGGCGAAGCCAGCGTTTGCCTCAGATTATGTGTTATACCTATTACCGATGAACTGATTTAAGACACTTTTTTCCGGGGAAAAGAAAGTAGCCCATGTGCTATTTCAGACTATATTATATCCCTGTGAAATATTCATCCTGATCCGTACAAGCGTTTTGAAGTGATGGAGTAACAAATATATAGATGTATGGTACTCCATACACCCGACCAAATTTTCGCATTTATAATATTGGTATAGTTAATTAAAAGTTAATGTATACTAACTTATCAGCTTTTGCTCGCGGTTTCGCTCGTGTAGTATTTCCCCTCACGTACGTGTAGTGCATGCTTTGTAATGAACTGATGTGGTTATTTGGTATGTGGCGAGCGCTATGGCATGTTCTTCTTCAAGAGAGCACTTATAACGTTTACGGTAGGTACATACCGGCCTGACTGTGTTCCTGACATTGCTATAGTTCATGAGCGGAGGATATCACTTTTTTTCAAAATGCAGCTCCCGCAGAGTGGCGTGCGTTGGTTCTCCAAAAAGGTAGGCAGGTTTGTCGGCGATTCATACACGAAATAATTAATTATTTTTATTTTGACTAGTGGCCCGCCCTGACTTCGATCGGAACCGGGGTAAACTATTTTTAGCAAAATTTTCTTTTTTTTTTACATAAGATCCTTCTCCAGACAATGCAAAAGCAAAAAAAAAAGAATTAGTGAAATCAGTGAAATCATGAATATTTTAAAAACATAAGACAAGGATAGCAAAACAATAAATTTGAATGGCAGCACCCCGCTATCCAGGTTTAATTCTAATAAGATTTTAAATTAAAATGTCTAGTATTAGATATAAATTAGGTCTACTAAATGAAACAATTTTTGCTTTATCCACAAACGAAAACTTACCTAGGGGATTTATTTGCACGTAATTTTTCAGTGTGTTAATCAAGACAACTCCCGAGCAAGCCTTGTGCCACACCATTTACGGATACAAAGTGGGTATAGATTAGCCAAAGTTTCGTCCCGTGTGGGAATCAAACCCACAAAATTGAAAATGAAAAATGAAAAAAGTTTTATTTCAGCGTTTAACAAACATTAACTTATTATCTAATAAACTTATATTTTAGTATATAGTATTTCGCCAAGCGCTGGTAGATAATGTAGACAAACGTAACAATTCTGTGGTCTTCACACTAGGCAAGCCTGTATCGTGAAGACCTAACTCATACAATTAAACCATAGATAAAATAAAATCTAAATAAAATTCTAAATTTAAACAAAATTCAATAAGTACTTCTATCTTATGTTGTAGGTATAAAATATAAATAAATAACTATAACATATAATTTCTACAGTAATAACATGTTTTTTAAGAATATAAATGTAGGAACTAGGTATAAACAGAGTGGGATATTCATAACATAGATATTATATTAGTATATTATAGTATACAAGTCTTATTTTCACCAGATTCATAGGCACATGCATTATACACATTATAAATACAAATTGCAAAGTAAGGTAGGTAGGCTTCATAATCTAATTCAGTGAACTATCGTAACAATTTCTTCAGTAGTATCATAATTAAGTGAAGACAACCATTTAAAAATCGCATGCTTTGCTTCACGTATCGATTTATCTTTAATAAAACAATGTTTAACTACAGCGTTGTATATATGAGCCCGTACAAACTGACCAAATCGTTGAGCAAAGGTAGTATTGACTTGAGGAATAGGTAAACGATAAACTCTTCGCTTTGCTAATGATTCATATTCGGCAGAAACTAGTATGTTTTTATGAACTAAAAGTGTTGTTTTTGATATAAATAGCTGCCTCACACTCAGCACTCCACTATCCTGGTATACTTTCGATGTTGGGTATCTGAATGGCTTTTTCATCATCACTTTTAGGACAGAGCGTTGCGCTCTCTCAACTTGGATAAGAGAAGTCTTTGGTGCACTACCCCAGCATGTGATGCAGTACGTAATGATAGATTGACATACTGCAAAATATACTGCTTTGAGTATTTTTAGACATGCTACATTACGTAATTTTTTTATTACACCGATGACCTTTCTTATCCGAGCCGAAAGTGCGACCATATGTTTCTTAAAATTCAATTTATCATCCAGTATTACACCAAGATACTTGACAGTATCTGTTCTTTCTAATGACTCACAGTGGCATGATATCTTGTTACAACCTAATTCATGGATTTTAATGTCTGTTTGAGGTACTGCTCCCGAAGCAGCTGTTTTATGGAAGCACAGATATACAGTCTTTTTTGCATTAAGGGTTAAAAGATTATTTTGTAACCAACTTGAGATGCAACTCATACCCAGCTCTACAAAAGAATAAGCTTCAGGCCACGATGAACCATTAAAAATAATAGCAGTGTCATCGGCATAACATACTATTTCAGCATTGTCAATTGGCAGATCGTGAATATCATTAATATACATATTAAATAGTGTCGGCCCAAGGATACTTCCTTGAGGAACACCAAAGGAAATATCCCGCAGACTGCTCCGCAGTTGCCCAATCTTCACACACTGTCTCCGATCTGTTAGGTAACTTTTAATTCATTCAGCGCGGTGTTGGAGGCGTGTTGACCTCCTTTACCATTAAACCACAATATGCAGTCTATGAAAAGTAAAAAGTGTTCTAAATGAACCGCGTATTTATGAATCTCCCGTTGCACCCTGATAGGTACCTAGAAGGTGAATTTAGAATTCTGTAAGATTACGTAGGTATCTAGTGTGCGAAAGTGAATTAGATAGGTTCAAGACAATTACTAATTACAATTACTTGACTGCCTTGGTGGTCCAGTAGCCGCAGTATGCACCTGCTGTGCACGAAGTTGTGGATTCCCACACAGGACAAAACTTTGTGTCGGGTCACACAAAGTTTTGTCTTGTGTGTATAAAAAAAAAACAACTTTTAAGCAATCTATTTGTATAAATCAAACGTGTAGGTTAAATTGTGTTTCAGGTGAGCGTTACATAAAATCAGCCACAAATTATAAGCTTAATGTGACGACGTATGTCTTTACCTTCGACCCTTGTACAAGGTCCAGAGGGAATGCAACGAGCGCTTGCGAGTTATGATCGTTAGGCAGTTATATGCAGAGGTTTAACACTTCATACTGATGATAAAAATCACGACGAAAATAGATAGAGAACCCTTATAGTGCTAAATATTCGGATGGGCAGCGACCAAAATTTTGACCAAAATTGACTGCTTTGGTGGTCCAGTGGTCGCAGTATGCGCCTGCTGTGCACGAGGTTGTGGGTTCGATTCCCACACAGGACATAACTTTGTGTGGCCCACAAAGAGTTGTTCTGAGTCTGGGTGTAATTTGTGTCCGTTAATTGTATGTTTGTAAAGTCCCCCGCGACACAGAGCATGTTCGCGGGAGTTGTCTTTTTAAAAAAGAAAAGAAAATAACTATAGATTTCCACCTATAGGTAATATATTTACAGATCGATGCAGATGGATAGGTACTTGTATTAATGTCTTTATCGTACACAACAGTGCAGTGTGTTATTGTTGAGTGTAAGTGAGCAGTGTAGTGAGTGTGCAAGAAGAGTGAATTATTATTATTTATTTAATACATGCACAACATTACAGTTTAATCCTAAAGCATTTTACAGTTAAATCTTAAACCTAATTATGTAATATTAACTAGGTTTAAGATTTAACTGTATAATGACACCCCTGGTGTTGCAAACGTCCATAGGCTACGGTAACTGCTTACCATCAGGCGGGCCGTATGCTTGTTTGTCACCTTGGTAGTATAAAAAAAAAAAAAAAAATAACAATATAATTTATTTATTTACAAAATTAAAATATAAACTTATGTTTGCATCACCGATTGTGCCCTTCTGGACTATGTACTTAATTGTTACACATCGATGCGACTTCAAACAAACTTCCCTCCCCTCACCCCCCTCTTCTTTTGAATATTTTTGGTCTCCAGCGCTCATTTAGGGATGCGTTTTGAAAGAAACGTAGGTGTTCCTATCCCAGGGATCTTCTCTCTTTTCTTAATATCCTGGTAAATAAATTTTGGCGACACGCAAGTGATACCTCTGGTATTGCAAGCGTCCATAGGTTACGGTAACTACTTAACATCAGGCGGGCCGTATGCTTGTTTGCCACAAAAAAAATTCTTTAAAATTAGTGTAAATAGTATTTTTGCAAGATGTATAAAATAGTATGTAACTCACATACTATTTTATACATCTTGCAAAAATACTATATTTACACTAATTAAAATTATTACATAAATTTAAATATTGTTTAAAAAAATAGAGGCTAAAAAACATAATATTAACCCTTTCTCAGATTTGAGACCTTCATCGAACTATATCTATCACTTATATATCAACACTTCCTAATCTGGCGCCATCTATCGGTATTTGTTAGAAACTTACAGAAACTGCATACAGTTCTATAATGCAGTGATAGTAGTACTTAATTAAATGAAACCTATACTCATACCTACACATTGGAGGATAGTAAGGTGAGCTTGGACCATTCACAGCGAGTTACAGATATAACTTGTAATAAGTGAAGTTTTGTTCGACCATTAGGTACGTTACTACCAATATCATTCGCAGAAGTTGTAATACCCCGGAGATATTGATTATATTGCTAAATAGTTTGTACTTACCTCGTGTAATGCTTGTTTACGAAGCTCACCGTACTCGCTGGTGTATGTCACTCTGCACTGGAATAAAAAAACATATTTGATATAACTGCTTACCATCAGGCGGGCCATATGATTGTTTACCACCTTGGTAGTATAAAAAAATAATACTGGAAAACAAACACCAGTTTACCTACTGACTTAAACATCGTTGTAAATCATTTGTTAAGTAAAGTACGTATGAATTCCACAAAGTGAAATTCATACTGCCACATGGAATCGAACTTACATCTCACGTGTGTTTTTTTAAGACAACTCCCGCACTAGACAACAATCTCTGTGTCGCGGGGGACTTTACAAACATGCAATTAACAGACACAAATTACACCCAGACTCAGAACAATTCTTTGTGGGTCACACAAAGTTTTGTCCTGTGTGGGAATCGAACCCACAACCTCGTGCACAGCAGGCGTATACAGCGGCCACTGGACCACCAAGGCAGTCGATGTTGTGACTTTGTTTCCAATCCTGAACCTTAATACGTAAAATGTCACTTTGTGGAATACGTGCCAATCAAATGTTTTACCATTCGCTAATGATGAAGGAAAACATCGTGAGAAAACTTACATGTCCTACAAGAAATTCTAAAAGACATGTCTTATCACAAACACACAAACTGCACCCAGACTGAAAACAAACATTATTTTAAGTAAATTTACTTAAATTATTAAAATCGAACCCGCCACACACGCTATGGTAAATGGCAAGGTAAAAACTCGCAGCAAATACCTATTTCATTTTGTTACCGTCACATTGTATGAATACCTATTTAATTTACCGTTCAGATATTTACAGGCATCTTGACACGGCTCTAGAAAAGATTTTTGTAAATTCAACCCTCAAAGTGGAGAAAAGGGGGTGAAAGTTTGTATGAAAGTCCGTCATTTATCTAAAGATAAAATTTGACATTAAAACGGGTAAAAAAATAGTTTATCCAGAAAGGAGCCGGGACGGGCCACTAGTAATAATAAGATTTATTTTCTCTTCACAAATGGTGCTTACTATAATACATCTAATAGGTACAATGATACATTTGTGAGAGACAGGCCTGAGATAGGTATTATAAAATGCCTGTGTTACAGGTCACCAGGCCCCCTGAGCATAAAAGAATAATCTTCATATTAGACAATATCATGAAAGATTTCGTTTTGATAGAAGAGATATTATTATATGAATAAAGAACAACAATTTTATTTTTAGTTACAAGGATACCCTGATATGTCTGTGTTTGTGTGTGTGTATGTGCGTGTGTGTGTGTGTGTGTGTGTGTGTGTGTGTGTGTGTGTGTGTGTGTGTGCGTGTGGTGTGTGTGTGTGTGTGTTTATGTGTGCGTGTGTGGGGTCAGGGGAGTGAGTGTGTAAATTGAAGGAAATATTATGGTATGATCAAATATACTTTCTGTGGTAAGACTGTCTACTTATTAAGTAAAGGTGAGACGACTGTATTACTGAGATTGTGTGAGAAATTCTTTTTTTCTGTTTTCTGGTAGTCAAGAGTTTTTAACCAAGTTGTTACGGTTTGTTTGCATGTTTGTTTACGCAATGGATATATGCTCAAAATTGTATTAATTTTGTTATACAGATAAGAACCTACAAAACAAAAGAATCTATGAGAGAGACTAGTGTGAAAAAAGCTAGTATAAACACATAATACATATGTTAGTGTGTGCGTGTGTGTGTGCGTGTCGATCGACAAATGGGTATCGTTTAGATAGTGGTATCGTTGCGGTGGAGCCTCCTCGTTCAGCCTCCGTCACAGAACATGAATCTTACTAAACGTACACTTTGTAAGGAGCACTAACAAAGACATTGTTGGCCGTGGGACACACTGGCGACTGGCGACTGACGACTGGCGACTAAAACCTACTCGAACTGTGCATTAATTCCAGTAAATTAACTTAGATTTGGATATGAATACTTATTTTAATTTAAATATGTGTTTGTATAGTATTATAATCTATGGGCCTCTTGCGAAGGCTCAAAGTCACCCAACGAGCAATGGAGAGAGCTATGCTTGGAGTTTCTGTGCGAGATCGAATCAGAAATGATCCGTAGGAGAACCAAAGTAACCGACATAGCTCGAAGAATTGCTTCCATTAAGTGGCAATGGGCCGGGCACATAGCTCGCAGAACTGATGGCCGTTGGGGCAGAAAGGTTCTAGAGAGGCGACCATGAACTGGAAGACGAAGCGTGAGCCCCTTCAACAAGGTGGACCGACGACCTGGTAAATGGACGATGGACAAGGTCTGCTCAGGATCGAGAGTTGTAGAAATCCTTGGAGGAGGCCTCTGTCCAACAGTGGACGTCTTTTGGTGATGATGATGATGATAATGTCAAGCCCAAGTAGTTAAGTATTTCTATTGCGTGTACACACGCGGTTGTCTTTTGTTATAGGTAGGTAATATAAAATATACTTTGAGGCAATCAGTTGTTTAAGAATTAGGTAATGACTGATATGATACTAATGTAATTGCCTCATTTAATCACGACAAAACGGCTCTTAATGAAATTTGGTAAGGAGATCGATAGTAGGTATATAGGATAGAGGTAGATATCTTGAGAAGAACGTATTTTTCATTGAAATAAACGACTTGCAAGCGGGCAGAGCCGCGGGAAACGGCTAGTACCATGTAGAACTACTGCTCGTTAATGGCAAGTTCAGTATTTGTTCTCATTAAATAATGAAACAAACAAAACGGGTCAATCTTGTACTTTATTCGAAATTATAATTAGTGGCAGAACACTTGGATGGTCTGCTTGGCATAAACACTGCGCGCCCCGATGTGTGGCACGTTGCCAGACGCACTTGTCTGCCAGTACAATAACTGTAACTGCACCACTCGATCAATGACTGATGGCTAAATAACTAACTTTTTATTTTTTAAGACAACTCCCCCACTAGAGACCAAGCTCTGTTTCGCGGGAGACTTTACAAACATACAATTAACGAACAAAAATTACACCCAGACTTAGAACAATTATTTATGGGTGACACAAAGTTTTGTCCTTTGTGGGAACCACAACCTCGTCCACAGCAGGCGCATACTGCGGCCACTGGACCACCGAGGCAGTCATTAATTTAATTGTTTTATACTTACGAGTAGGTAGGTACTTTATTTTAGTATTTTTTTGTCTTTTTAACGGGGGACAAACACACAATTCACGAACACAGTTTTCGAATCGAACCCGCGACCGCCGGTGTAGTAGTCAGGGTCACTAACTAGACCTACAAGCCAGTAAAATATACCTCTAAGTATATTACTTGGCTCGCCTGGTGGTAAGCAGTTACCGTAGCCTATGGACGCTTGCAACACCGAGATATCATTTCCCGACCCAAAAATTATAACAGGAATTCGTGTTAAAAACGCATCCCTAAATGAGTGCTATACTTACATACAGGAACACAACTACACCGCTGTGTAGTTATTTGCCTGTGGTCTTCTGTAAGGTCTTTACCCAGTCGGGCTTGTTCACATGTATGGTGCCCTACCTCTTATAAAGTATTTGTTCGTATTATTTAACTAGCGGGAGTGGGTTTCAGTTAGTTTAGAACTGACGGAGGTACATAACACGTAACACGGTTACTTGTGCGTGCTGTTAGGTTTAACTGTAAGATTGGTGACTTAACAATGTTGGCATGTTATGTGGATTTTGTCCAGTCATTACACTTTAAACTAACTAAACTAAACTAGAGAAATATTTCTTATTTTAAGAAATAAATATTTCTCTATATTTATTTTTTTATACTACCAAACAAGCATACGGCCCGCCTGATGGTAAGCAGTTACCGTAGCCTATGGACGTTTGCAACACCAGGGGTGTCACTCACGAGTTGCCGACCTTTTAAAAACCTTTTAACTCCTTTCTTGAAGAACCCCATGCTATAGTCTCTTGGGAGAACCTCGGCAGGGAGCTCATTTCATAGCCTAATCGTATGTGGTAATATTTTTCTTTATAGTACTACAAGTCGCTTTCAGCGCGATAATACTTATTCTCTTACTTAATATTTACATTAATTTAACACAGTTACACAGAATAGATAACATTTTTTCTTTTATCTAAACTACATAATACGAGTAGGTACATATCATAAAGAGAAAAGATTTGATTTTATGTTTGTTTGTTACGATTTAACTCAACAACTGCTGGACCGATTTTTTAAATTCTTTCACAACACACTTAACATTATCAGCGGGTAACATCCTACTTATATTATAAATGCGAAAGTTTGTAAGAATGGATGGATGGATGTTTGTTACTCTTTCACGTAAAAACTACTGAACGGATCTGGATGAAATTTAGCACAGAGATAGATTATGGTCTGGAATAACACATAGGCTACTTTTAACAGCGATAACCGACATCCACGCGGATGGAGCCGCGGGCAACAACTAGTAGACTAAACTTTATTGAAAAAATAAAATAGGATTCGTACGAACACTAAATAAATGTTATCCGAAGCCGGAACGTGCCACTAGTTCTACATAACAAAATATTATGACAAATTTACTTGACTCGAATATATCAGTAACTTTCATCATTTACATTTTTGACACTAAGTAGTTCTTCACACCTCAGAAGTGAGACTTTAGTACCAGTCTCGCCGCCGCCGCCGCAGCGCCGTTATGCTCTGCTCCTAAGATCAAAGTGAACCATTCGGTGTTATAAATATAAGGTTGAGATAGCGATAAGTACGTTTTGTACAAGACAAATGATGGCGCGCTGCTAAAGATATCGACGCGACGGAGGACGACACCACGTGTTCTATACGACGACGATACTACAATTTATTTGTGTTAAATATATCTCGATATTGTAGCGATACAAGGTTTTTGTAGCGATGCGTGACGTTTTGCTTGCTCCCCAACTGGGAAGACCCTCCACTTTAAGAAAGAACAGAAGATTACAGATAAATAACTACACACAGCGGTGTAGTTGTGTTCCTGTGTGTGAGTACAGGTCTTCATCACTCATTTAGATGCGTTTTAAAAAAAAGTTTTCCTATCCGGTTCGGCAACAGGTGATACCTCTGGTATTGCAAGTAGGTATATATAGGCAAAAGTATAGCAGCTCTGAAAATATGTATCTACTTACTCAGGGCAGTTCCCAATCACCACCCATACAGCATTGCTTATGTATCTGACCCATGAAAACTATTTTTTTATACTACTCGGGTGACAAACAAGCATCGACCCACTTAATGTTAAATTTAAGATGGAGTAGGTATCCCTAGGATAGGAAAACGCATGCCTAAATTACCGCTGTAGATCGTTGACTCACACACTTTTTAGACTATGTCCAATTCATGGTTCTTGGACTCAAATATAACTATTAAATATAACTTAATAAATATTAACACTGTGTCGTACAAAAACTCAATAACACATAATATATTGCCAATTACTTATATTTTCACATCTCTTCTGAGTGAATTCTAAGAGACGCGTTAGATTTCCTCGAGTACTTCGCACGACACAAAAGCTTACTTAGTTATATTAAAAGTGTAGAGCTATCCTCGAGGCGAGAGTGGTAGGCTAACTATGAAATAAACACATACTACCAATATTATAAATGAAAGTTTGTGAAGATGGGTGTTTGTTAATCTTTCACGTAAAAACTACTGAACGGATCTGGATGAAATTTGGCATTGAGATAGATTATAGTCTGGAATATCGAATAGGCTTGACTTTTTATCGTGAGTTATCACGACACGACACGACATCCACGCGGACGGAGCCGCGGGCAACAGCTAGTAATAATAAATAATGTCGCGTATCGCCAGAGCTCTCCCGTAGGTACAACCTGGACGTCCTGGCTATGGCAGACGTTTTACACTGTCTTGGATTTATGCTTAAATCTGAATTCGATGGCTCCTTTGATTTACCTACGTCTTTAGCGTCTGCCACCATTAATCTTACAAAGACAGCACAAATTGGTGCATTAACCAAGTACCTATTAGATTTAATGTTTAAGCTAGAAATCGCACAAATATTGTATCTGTGATACCTACAAGTAAGTGATATAAGCAGGTGATTCTGTCACTTAGTAGTGTGCTTGTGTGCAATCTGTGCACTTTCGTCTTTGTTATAAAGGGTATTAGTTCGTGGAAATTCTAATTTGACTGCCTTGGTGGTCCAGTAGCCGCAGTATGCGCCTGCTGTAAAGCCACGAGTGCTAACTTGTTTGAAGGTACATGTAATGACTTGAGTTACAGCGGTGAATTGACACGAGTAGTAAGGTAACAATTAAAGTAATTTCGCACACAAACAGATCAACACATGGACCTTCTCTCAATTATTTCCTTCACGTAACATCTTCATTCCCTCCCCCTCCCGCTCATTCCGCACACAATCAACGATCGCCGGTGCAACTATCGGCACCCCTACTACGGTACTCACCTACATCTACTCTCTCACTACTACGTCATAGTTACCCACTATTTACTACAGTCACTGTAAATACTTTGCAAAACCATCCGCTTAACAAATTTGATCGCACTTGAACCTAATCTACTTACAACAGTCAAACTTTTACTCGTAAGTGTTACGATGACATCGATGACACCTCTTTCACCGAGTTCTCTTCATTTATTTTATACACACACAGTTATATTTTTCGACCAACCACATACTGCTAATTTTTATTCTTGAAAATGTTTGGTCCTAAAGACATCTCGTGTCAGACAAATCACGTCAGATAATTATAAATAGTCAAATAATTAGTAGTTATAACTACTAGACTGCAGTAATCAAACTACTAACTACTTCACGTACTTAGTTCAGATACATCTAATCATGTCCTACACTAGTAGTAAACTACATATATTAACAAGAATACAACAGATGGCAGAAGGCCACGAGACGTAGATACACGTGGTAGGGGCTCCAGGGTCCGCACCGCGCTGCGCGAGGTAACCAACCGTGTGATGACTAAACAAAACTTGTGTCGGCTCACGCATCGGTATTCAGGGGGCGCACTCCTCAGGGAATACTTACATACATAAGTAGATACCTTTGTGTTATTCTTGTGGTCATTATTTACTACAACACTACATTTCTCCCACGACTTGTTCTACGTGGAATTTTCTACGTTTACCTTAGGGAATCAAGATAATCCTTTGTTAGTAGACTCCTACATTATAATGTTAGACAGAGTTTTGTTTGATATACATATATGTAGGCATTATATACATATCTCATTTCTATACACCTGTGGGTAAGTACGCGTAATAATAACGCAACAAAACTGAACGAACCGCGCCGCTCAGAATGAAGGTAGCTTACTTTTCTTTAAATACCATTGCAGTCACAATAGCTTGTGATTTAATCGTTCTAGCAAGCAATCAAACAAACTCGTAATTAGATTCGTTCTTAAAGAAGGAGAGCCAGCAACGTATTTACTTTTATCATTTCATAAGTCATGAAAATTCACATACTAATTCTTTTATACCTGCAGAATAATAAGGGTTTTTATTCTGCACGTTTATAGGAGTTAGTTTGTGAATTTTCATGACTTATGAAATGACAATAGTAAATACGTTGTTGGCTCTTGGTCTATAAGCTGTACACTACATGATAAATTCATACATACGTCAGATAACATATCATCGAATGTAACCTGGATATATTCTATGAACCAACCGATTAGCAGAGTCGACGAAGCGCGTGCACATACTTGAGTTATCGACCAATAGCAGAGGCGCATTTCTCTTATCGTGCTCATCTGCTGTGTCACTTATGGCGTAGGTTTAGACATAAGCTACCAAATTAAATCGAACAATGTGAATTGGGAATTAAATGACGGCGAAGAAAGTAAATGCATCCATAGCTTGGGTAGGTGCTTATAATTAAGCGAGTCGTTTGACTGCCTTGGTGGTCAGAAATGTTCTGAGTCTGGGTGTAATTTGTGTCTGTTAATTTGTATGTTTGTAAAGTCCCCGACCGATTTGTATGTTTGTAAAGACCCAGAGCTTGTTCTCTAGTGCGGGAGTTGTATTTTTAATAGGTAAAAGTAAAGTAAAGTCGTACCCTAAGAAGTGTTTTTAGCTTTAAAAATAAGTATAAAATGTATTTGTTAAACTTACAGAAACAAAACTTACTGTAGGTATGCACTTTTTTACCACAGCAGCGTATATCAGTTAGCCGGCATTTATTGCTGATTGTCTCATTTCTCCATGATGCTTTCTCAATGATGCTTGACAGAAATCACGTATTTATCACTACTCTCTTGTTACAAAAAAAGAAATACACAAAACGACCATATTACACACACACTAGCTGTTTTACAACACTTTTTATTATATTTATTATGCGTAAAATTACTTCTTGCATATATTACTTTATTATTATTATGGACAATATATACTTTAGTAGCCATTTTCTTTAAGATTTTTACAAATGAATGAAACAAATTGAAACAATTCAAAAAGGCTTTGCGAACCCCAGGCGTCTTCATCTCCATTCTTTTGTCATAGACAAAAGTATAGGAGATGTCATAATCACATGAGTCAATTGAGCGCCAATGGCACAGATTAAATATACTTTTAAAATATTTGACCTGTGTTCCGCCTGACGCTTAGTCGATTTTATTCGATTCAAACAAATAAAATGTATATATTTCTTTGGTTTAACGTTTTTCTTTATATATTTAAAAACATATTCGAAGTTATTTATACCTATTATATTCTGTCCCATAAATGAATGGTGTACAATAAAAAGTATTCTATCTGTTTTATTTATACATTTTATTTTTTAGTTGAAGAACTGACCGTGACAACACCAAGGCCTGATCAGAAAATCAGCGCTGCAGTATAAAATGCTGCAGCACAGAGCTGAGATTGGGACCTTTTCTGACATCACACAGGATATACCTACTTATTTATATATATTTTTTGTGTTCTAAGCATTTTTTGTGTTGCTATTATGTGTCCATCTCATGTCTACCATCTGTTATCCTGTGTATGTTCGAATAAATGCTCTCTTTCTTTCTTTACCATTTTTGCTTGTTTGTCACCTTGATAATTACAAGTACATCAATTAAGTAATTCCCCCATGATGACGTATTATTTATTGACTTTAAATTAGTCCTTTGTTGTCCCTTCTTTGAAGTGCATCTCTTTTAAAACAATTCAAAACATAATATTCATTCTACTACCGATATTGATTACAATAGAGTTACGCTGTTCGAACCCCGATTCGAACAATTATCGACAAATGGCGCAATTTGCACAACAATGGCGGCGAGTGGGTACACTAGCGCCACCCGGTGGATGTACGATGTAACAATGATACTAGTGACATCTATCGGTTTAATTGGTAACGATTTGTTCGGGCGGGCTTGATGGATAATAGTGATCTTTGTCTCTCTGATACAATATACTACACAGGGGTATGTGTAATTTGGTGCAGTTATACGACTAATGTGTTGATATTGATAAGTATGTTGTTGTTCAGCTAATACCTACTAGTGATAAATAAATCGGTCTTAAAGACAAAAGCTGTTTATCTAAAAACTGCGCCGATTTCTCACAACGTAGGTAGGTAACTAAAGTTTTTCACTTTAACAGGCACAATACATTTATATTAATGAATCATAATAGGTACGAATGGTGCATTATCACTGACCCAACGTAGTCGTTTGGCTACATGGTCTAAGGCTATGTCTCGCGTGGGAGGATTAGGGGAGTCTTCAACATTTTGGCTACGTTGTATACCACTGAGATAAACAAACCTCAGTGACAAAACGATAAAAGACGCTTGAGCATATCACTGGGGTCTTACATTGTTTTGGTATCACGTCTTCGTGGTTATTGCTCATTTAGTGGAACACATATTACAGGCATATCAATGGCATATACAATCAACTTTACCGATATTTTAAGCAACAATGTATTTCAAACAAACTAACATAGGCAGGTAAGCATATTATATTTTACAAAAGATAGTAACTATCTGGCGACTAAAAAGAGTGGCCTGAGTTTCTTGCTAGTTCTTCTCATGGCTCCACGTCAGTGAACTCATAGCTACGAGTACCTACTCGTAGCTATGTGTTCGCAATGATCGTTTACCGAACAGCGAGTGCACCTGCACTCGCTGTTCGGTAAACGATCATTGGGTTAAGCTACCAAGGGCGCGGTAACCCTATAGATGGGTGACCGCATAGTGGTATTTCATCTGAGCGTCTTCGTGCTTCGGAGGGCACGTTAAAAGTCGGTCACGACTGTTAACAGTCGTTAGATCACGACAGAGGCCTAAATATGGACGATATAACTCTGTCACCAGTTTGACCACTAACCAAACAATAACAGAGAAAAGAAAGAGCGAACTAGGGGTAGGAAATCTTCATCATCTTTCTGGCTTAATCATTATTTATGACCTTCATAAGTGTTACTTTGTAACCTCAATGAATAATTGAATTTTGAGTTTGAGTTATATCAGAAAAACAATCTACTTACCTATATCGAAATTTGTCGTGCATATAGTGTGTGTTCCTATGTACTTATATACTGGTCGTCAAATGTACGGAACATTGTGCATATATTCAGTAGTGGTAGTGTGCACGCAGAGGTCGTGCATGTGATACGTGTGGCCTAGCCTCGCGCGACCGTCTGATCGGGTGCTCGGGAACTAGGCAGAAGCGTCTGCGTCAGCGGGCTATAAAAGTAGTCTTTAAAAGAAGTGGATGGACTTATTAGACAGGCTTCCAATAAGTGCATGTGACGCATGCTGCGTCTTCCAGTTCGTGATTCTCACTCTAGAACCTTTCTGCCCCTAAACCAAATAAATGCAAAAGCATCAATGTAATGCAATAATGTATATTTATTTTATACAATACTCTTTATATTCTCGGCTATAATAAGTTCATAAACTTCTTTGTTAGTTGTAAAAGTGTACAAACAAACCAAACAAACTCACTTTCGCATTTATAATATCAGTATAGATTAGGCTCAGACTAATAGAATAAGATAGACGGAGCGTGTAGAACTCGCGCGTGAAGCGGCCAAAAGTCATACTAAATAGCAATGTCATACGTTTTCGTTTTCGCGCGCAGTCGATTTGAGCCGCTCTGAAGTATTTTTACAACGTTTTACTACACAATACGGCATTATAATAATATTTTGTCACAACGTGTTTAGACGTGCGTACTCACTAGCGGCTCAAATCGACTGCGCGCGAAAACGAAAACGTATGACATTGCTATTTAGTATGACTTTTGGCGGCTTCACACGCGAGTTCTACACGCTCCGTCTATCTTATTCTATTAGTCTGAGAGATTAGGTAATTGTCCTCAAATGTATTTTATATTCCTATGTTATTTTATTTCTATTATCACTTAGTATGGTTATATTAATATTTTGTAATTATTTTCAGACTTTGTGTTAAGAATGTTATTTTAAGTTTTGTGTATATTATAATTAAGTACATTTAAATACGATTAAAAAATTGTAAATAAATAAATAAATAGTAAAAATATTTTTAACACACTAGATGGCGTTAAATCTACTACATCGCAACAAAACTAGCGCTTAGTTCACGCTCCTATGTAATAATGTTTCTGATCCCAAGGTAATACTTACTTGGTACTTTTCTTGAATTTCTATACTTAAAACCGTAGCAACTGTAGTACCCATGCAAGTCTCCTTAATCACTAATATAGCTACCTACCTAGTTCTTATAACTTGCACCAGCAATATCAGTTGACATAAAGCATCTGTGGCCGCGTCACGATTCGGTGTAACAGGAGGACTGGTGACCGACATCCGTTACGTATCGGTGTCACAGCCTCCATACTGCACATATATATACTTACCTAACATCGCTTATGCATTTTGGTGCAATAGATGGACTCTTTAATGAAGAGTTAGTTATCCTCATTAGAGTATTTGACAGCCAAAGAAGTCGGTAAACGAAACAGTCAATTACTATAGCGTTACAGGAGTGTGACGTCACAAAACAGCTGTGTTAACACTGTTTAATTGATCAGTATTAAAATCCTCTGTACCGGTATTATTTTTAAGAAATTTGATTTCAGTTTAAAAAAATGCATTTGTACTTATCAGAAGGGCATTTAGAAATATATGAGAATGTTTATTAATAAACATGCTAATTATAATAAAAATAATAACCCCGCGTAATCCTTTGTGCGTGCGTGCATGTGTGTGTGTGTGTGTGTATATATATATGGGGGAGAGAAAGGATAAATGATAAACTTACTGACTCTAAGCTCTGCCTAGTTTGGGATCAGATGGCCCTGTATGAGTTGTCCCAAATTATTTAAATACCTATACGCTAAAATTATTTTTACTAGAGAAACATAATCCGTCTGACAGTGAGAACTTAACTCCTCTTAATGTTTTGTAACCGTGTTAGTTTTCGTCTCACAACGCTTCTGTGTGGCACCGACAACATCTCAGCGTCTCGTGTCGCCGCCGCCACACCGTCCTCGGCACCCATTACGTAATTAACTAAGTTTGTCCTATTCAGTTATAATAGAGCGATACGCGATCTGGGAACCGAACATGGGACCGTTGACTTAGTTATATCCATTAGTTAATTACATTAACTATAATGTTTCTCCTTACCGAATTTCGTTTACGGCGGCTAATCTCAACCCAGACTACCTATCTGCACGGAAAATATTATAGTCTCTACTTTATCTCCTCACTCTCATAGTCCGATGGGACGGCAATCCACCACGACTGGAGCTTAGGACCAACAACTTTCCGTGCTTTCCGAGGCACGGGGGTGCCAAACACTGGGCATCAATTGCCAAATTTCGGGCATCTATTGTGAATTCTTTGACAGAAAAACTCAATTTAATTTTTGGCCTGATCCAGGAATTGAGCCCGGGACCGCGTGATCAGCAGTCACACTTTGATCTCTGAGCCACCGATCAGTTTACAGTTACATTTATGAAAGGCTTGTGTGCACTTAATTTTTTTTTCCAAAATTATATAAACCATGGATATGACAGCAGATCTGATTCGATACCCACCTAGAGACGTGGATTTAGAAAAAAATATGAAGCTGTTATCGAAAATCTACTGTCGTCGTTCTGAAAGGGGAGGCAGCAGTCAGCAGTGTCACGTACTCGTATCTCATGTACCGACTTACCTAGGTAATATTAGTCGAAATTAATGATAGCAAGTAGGACATATTAGCTCCGTACCTACTACCTAGTACCTACTGTACATAAGTCACACATTTTTCAGCAGCGCCTGTTATTGGTACAGACGGTATCTATGACAGATGCTTACTTTTATATATACTATCAGGTAAACCACTGGCTTTTTTGTCATCATTGGCAATTTAAACATTTTAATACCTTTTTTATATACTACTTAGGTGACAAGCATACGGTCCGCCTGATGTTAAGCAGTTTCCGTAGCCTATGGACGCTTGCAATACCAGAAGTGTAACTTGCGTGTTGCCAACCCATTTTTTTTTACACCAGGGCCTTTTATGATGGGACTATCCCTGGGATAGGAACACGTTTCTTTCAAAACGCATCCCTAAATGAGTGCTGGAGACCTGTACTTCCACACAGGAACACAACTACACCACTGTGTGTAGTTATTTGACTGTGGTCTTCTGTAAGGTGGAGGTCCTTCCCCAGTCGGGCTTCCTCGCTAGTACGGTGCCCTACCTCTCATAAATCTTGCTAGCTCAAGACTACTTAGTTATACGGTTTCACTAGTATTTTTACTCAATATCTAGCCTAGTAATAATACCTGTAGTTAAATGTACGCTATCGTACTATAATCACATAAACCAGTAGGTAAGTAGTTGCAATCGTATAAGCTGGTCCTCATTACCACAGACAACGATCGTTCGGTAGATCGCTATCTTTAATACCACTGGTATCTATCGATGTGGAGCCTCTGTTCCTTCGGAACTGTGGCTATAGCGCTAATACCGCGATGTATGTTGCTACTCTCGTACCTAATTGTAGCAATAGTAACGCTACTATTCCAATAGATTGTCACAATATAATAATACTAGGGGTCACCCGCGACTTCGTCCGCGTGGTAATTTGGAATATTTTCCCCGATTTTGCAACATATCTCACTACTGCTCCGCTCCTATTGATCATGGCGTGATGTTATATAGCCTGTTCTGGATAAATGCACTATTCAACAAAAAAGTTTTTTTCTAATCGAACCAGTACTTTCTGAGATTAACGCGTTCAACCAAACGAACAAACTCTTCAGCTTTATAATATTAAGTATAGACTAGTACCTATAGATGAATTTTACACGTAGTTACACTACATTAAAATAATTTATGAGGTGTGTTAATAGAATTGAAGTAACCTATGAACACACTGGACACATACATAATATCAAGGCAATATTTTTTCAGATTGTACACAATCTCTTGGTAGTCTTGGGTTTATCTCATTACTATCTGAGTGCTTTCATGGTTCAGTGGCTGAAGAATGCGCCTGCTATGCACGAGGTTGTGCGTTCGATTCCCACAGAGGACAAAACTTAGTGTGACCCGCAAAGAGTTGTTTTGAGTCTGGGTATAATTTGTGTGTTAATTGTATGTTTGTAAAGTTCCCCGCGACACAGAGCTCTAGTGCGGGAGTTGTTTTTGAAAAAGAAAAGAAAAAAAACTTGAGAGGTGTCAAGGGACACCAGGATAGAACGAAGTTCCACATAACACACATATTTTTATTTTATTTTATTATTATGTTAAATAAATAATTAAATTATAATTTAATTCTCTGTCAACCCTTATCCACCCACTGCTGGGTATAGGTCTCCTCTTTTGCGCGCCATCTGTTCCGGTCCTGTGCCAAGCTCATCCAATGGATTCCCACCGTCCTTCTTATATCGTCTGACCATCGGGCGGGTGGTCTACCCGGCAATCGCCTTCCGTTCCGCGGCCACCATTCTGTGACTGCTCTGGTCCACCTTCCGTCTTCCCGCCTAGCTAGATGTCCCGCCCATCTCCACTTCATGCTAGTCAACCGTTTACCCATATCTTCGACTTTCGTCCTACGTCGAATTTCTATGTTGGGTATCCGGTCCACCAGAGAGATACCTAACATGGCCCTTTAGAAACATGCGCACGCCGCACAGCTTACAATAGCTTACTATAGCAAAAAGTGTCGTGACAACTTTTCGTAAGAATTTTTTCCGTCTAGCCCCCTTTCACAACGCGTGATAAGGAACTTCGTACAACGGGTGAGTCGTAACCTAATCTTATATATATATTTCTTGTGTGCGTGTGTATGTCACTAAACTCCTCCTAGATGGCTGGACCGATTTTGATGACTTTTGTGTGTGTGTTCGGGTAGGGCTCCGGATGGTTTAGATTCACAATTGGACCCGGTAGGTGGCGCTGCTGTCCATATATAAGCTTTTTGAGGCAGGACGACGTCTGTCAGGTCTACTAGTTATATTATATTCTATAACCATTAATGACAAAAGTGCTCTGTTCCTATTAAGTATCAAAAACATAATCGAAAGTATCTGTCTCGCTAAGAAAGATCGGCACAACTGCATGACTAAAGCTACAAAACTAACTAGTCTCAGCTGCCAACTTTAGATTTTCGTGAAACTTGTATCATGCAGCTACGCCTTTCTATATTAGCAGAACAATATCACCAGATTACCATCCCAGCCATTCGTACCTATCTCTTAACATGAACGAGTTGATCGCACGCTACCTCACAGCTCGCCGCGGCTGGTGGCGGCGCATCGTACTCATTAAACGTCAGATAGTGATCTGTTGTAGTGCGCTAGTTAGCTCAGTGCGCCCCGCTGTTGTTGCGCTCGGCTCGCTGTTTGACCAGACACTCGTTGTTATTCCACCGCAGCGCAGTGTAACGAGTTCGTAACTAGCTGACGTAAACATGCTAATGTTAATGCCGACGTACACTGCTCACTGCTGCTACTACAATACAATAGACTAACAATTGTTTAGTTAAAGTGTTCCAAACACAGCGACGAAGATAGGTGTCGAATTGCAGCGAGACACGTGCGAGTTAGTGTGAAAGTAACACGAGTAATTATAATTATTTCACTGAATTAAGACATATAACATTAGTAACCCATCCTACTAATATTAGGTATAAACGCGAAAGATTGTAAATATGGATGGATGGATGGATGTTTGTTACTCTTTCACGTAAAAACTACTGAACGGATCTGGATGAAATTTTGCACAGAGATAGATTATGGTCTGGAATAACAGATAGGCTACTTTTTATAGCGATAACCGACATCCACGCTGGCGGAGCCGTGGGCAACGGCTAGTATAATATATGTACAACATACCACTGCAGGGTACATGTGTCTTCTCTCCGCCATTTTTTTTTATACTACCAAGGTGGCAAACAAGCATACGGCCCGCCTGATGGTAAGCAGTTACCGTAGCCTATGGACGTTTGCAACACCAAGGGTGTCACTCACGCGTTGCCGACTCTTTAAAAACCTTATAACTCCTTTCTTGAAGAACCCCATGCTTATAGTCTCCTTGGAAAACCTTGGCTGGGAGCTCATTCCACAGCCTAATCGTACGTGGTAAGAAATTCCTCTGGAATCTTACAGTACGGCATGTTTGAGGTGCAAGGATGTGAGGATGCACTCCCTGTCGGATATGAGGCTTAGATGCCTTTTATTCTTATTGTGGCTCTGTTCACCAAATAAGACATATCAAGCAAATCCAGCTGAGCATATCGGTTAGTTTGCCTTATTCAATGTGCAAATACCTTCCATCAATAAGAGTCAGAACAATATTTACAACTTGCTATTTTAATTTCATACAAATTGATTTAGAATTGACGATGTATCTTAATTCAGCTTCAGAAATAAGTTTATTTATTGTACATATTTGTGGCTTACGTATAAACATTTCAATGTAGTGACCCTCATCGCGCGCGAGTTCACAACTAACCGATTATATATCCGAGCGAGACCGCGCGCGAACTCGCTCACTACTACCTACTAGATAAAAACTAAGCTATTGTTTAGTTCAGGGATGGACTTCGTTACTACCATAATATCTTTGTTTAGGCGACACCTCCAATGGGAAACCCTCCGGTCACGTTGGGTCCTTATATTCAGGTATGAGAACCTTATTGACCACATGACATCAGTGTCATGTGTTAAGAATCGATAAATTTAAATCATCATCATCATCTCAGCCAAAAGACGTCCACTGCTGGACATAGGCCTCCCACAAGGTTTTCCACAACTCTCGATCATGAGCCGACCCTGTCCATCGGTTGCCCGCAACCTTTACCAGGTCGTCGGTCCACCTTGTTGGAGGCCTGCCCACGCTTCGTCTTCCAGTTCGTGGTCGCCACTCTAGAACCTTTCTGCCCCAACGGCCATCAGTTCTGCGAGCTATGTGCCCGGCTCATTGCCACTTAATGGAGGCAATTCTTCGAGCTATGTCGGTTACTTTGGTTCTCCTACTGATCTCCTCATTTCTGATTCGATCTCGCAGGAAAACTCTAAGCATAGCTCTCTCCATTGCTCGTTGGGTGACTTTGAGCCTTCGCACGAGGCCCATAGTGAACGACCACGTCTCAGATCCGTATGTCATCACTGGCAACACACACTGGTCAAAGACTTTCATCTTGAGACACTGCGGTATTTGGGACGAGAAGATATGACGTAGCTTCCCAAACGCTGCCCAGCCGAGACGGATTCGACGAGTGACTTCTTTCTCGAAGTTGGACCTACCTAACTGGACTGTATGTCCCAGGTACTCATCAACAACTTCGAGTGTAGAGCCTCCAATTGTGACAGAGGTGGGTGCGACATGGACATTTGCCATAATCTTAGTCTTGTCCATGTTCATTTTAAGACCCACTTGTAGTGAGACTCTACTGAGGCCATCGAGCATTGCGCCAAGGTCTTCCATGGTCTCAGCCATGACCACGATATCGTCGGCAAATCGAAGATGGGTGATGTACTCGCCGTTGATGTTGATGCCGAGTCCATTCCAATCCAGAAGCTTGAAAGCATCTTCCAGTGCAGCGGTGAAGAGTTTCGGGGATATGACATCTCCCTGTCTTACACCTCGCTGCAACTGGATAGGCTTCGTGCTCTGATCATGGAAACGGACCGACATGGTGGCGTTTTCATACAAGCACTTCAACACTTCGACGTACCGAGTGTCAATTTGGCTCCGCTGGAGAGACTGTAGCACAGCCCAGGTCTCGATCGAATCAAAGGCTTTCTCATAGTCCACAAACGTCCATAGAGGCTGGTTGTATAACCAGCAGAAAAAATAACTTTACAGAAGACCGAGGAGTATTCCTCGGTCTTCTGTAAATTTAAATGGCTTTAATAAAAATATATTACAAAGAGCAATAACGATATTATATTATATGCTATTACTATCGCTCTCTAAACCCTGTCAGTGTCGTTTAATATCTGTGATATCCTCAGAGAAAACCCTAATCAGTATTATTTATGTAAGTATTTTACAATGACGGTTCGACGTGTCCCCTCTAAGGCGAGGTTCCCCCGGGGACCTGCCACAGAGATTGTCCCACGTGTTACATTTCCAATATGAACGCTCTCCAGTTCCATATAATTACAATTTAATTAAGCCACCACGATGTACTTAATGTTAAATAAATAAAGTGATGAAGTTGTGGCGGTCGGACTGTGTGTTGTGTTTACATTTCATTCATATACAAACATGTTTCTTTAAGGCAGGTGTGGACTAAGACAATTATTTTTAAGGTACAACTCAGTGCTGTGAAATTATTTTTTTACAGCTTTTGCGCTTATTTGGGGATGCGATTTTAACCAAACGTTTTCTTATCCCAGGCACTCCATCACAATCCTTGATATCAATTTTTCAAGTGCTTACTTACTTTCTACTTAGGCGGGTCGTATACTTGTTTGCCATCTAAGTAGTATAATAAAAATATCGAGTTGTTAAAGACTTGTAAGCGAAGTTTATTGTTAAACATGTCCATCACTACAGTAAAGTGTCAGTATAGCCAAATCCGGCCCTGTGCACATGAGTATCTATTGTTTCGTCTCGCGAGCAAATCCTTCGGGATCTGCGAGTGGACAGCGACCTCCCCCCCACCCCCCACCACCACGCATCGCACGGGAGACCATTTATTTAGAGATTGAGACTGATTGTATCATTGAGGTGAAGTTTAAAGTGTTATGTGAGAGATTTGTGGGAGCACTGAGGTGTTCCCGCGACAGGGTTACAGCACGGTTACTACTTACAAGTTCATTTATTACTTACATATCGTATTGTCCAACAAGGTGGACCGGTACTGTCTATAGTACTACCGGTGCCCTTGGGCTAAAATCTACGGTGTCATCACATTTTTTTATTATTTATGTATTATTTTAAAAAGACAACTCCCGCACTAGAGAACAAGCTCTGTGTCGCAGGGGACTTTACAAACATACAATTAACGGACACAAATTACACCCAGACTCAGAACAATTCTTTGTGAGTCACGCAAAGTTTTGTCCTTTGCGGGAATCGAACCCACAACCTCGTGCAGGCAGGCACATATTGCGGCCTCTGGACCACCGAGGCAGTCAATTGTATTTTGTAAGAAAAGTGATTTCTGTATTTTGTGAAAAGGTAGCCACAGTTGAAACATATGTAATTAAGACACATAGGCCTGTATAATGTTATATCTAAAGTTTTAACATTGCTCGACGAATCGACAACCGATGGTGAAGAAAGGTTCTAGAGTGGCGACCACGTACAGGACAACGTAGCGTGGGAAGACCCCCCACTACACAGGTGGGGGAAACACTGAATGCAGGCAGCTCAGGATCAGCTATTGTGGAATTATATGTGGGCCTACGTTCAACAGTGGACGTCATCAGTCTGAGATGATGAGTTGCGTCAATCACCACTTTTGTATCATTGCTGTCCAGTCAACCGCTGCACCATTCCTAGTGAACTTTAACTTAATATTAACTGACTAGTGTTTAAAAAATACTTTCCTCGGAAAAAAAAAAATAGAAATTGTGAAACAAAATATAATAATACAATTAACATTGCAGATATTAAAAACTTGACAGTTATTTGGCTCTTTAGTTAACTGATCCCGCTCTAAGCTGGACCCGGGGAACGAAAGAATGGACTGGAAGAATGAAAAAATGGACGGAATAAAAAAATGCACCCGCGGCCGCGGGTCGAAAATATGGACTTTTTTTTTAAAGACAACTCCCACATTAGAGAACAAGCTCTGTGTCGCGGGGGACTTAACAAACATACAATTAACAGACACAAATTACACCAAGACGCAGAACAACTCTTTGTGGGTCACACAAAGTTTTTGTCCTGTGCGGGAATCGAACCCACAATCTCGTGCCCAGCAGGCGCATACTCCGACCACTGGACCATCAAGGCAGTCAATTGTATTTTGTAAGGAAAGTGATTTCTGTATTTTGTGAGGTCTAAGAAGAGACTTCGCCTACTTGTGTGTGTTCTACCGCCTGTACAATGGGCTGTGTTCTGAGGAATTGTTCGAGATGATGCCCACGGCTACATTTTCTCAACGCACCTCTCGCCACCGACAGGGAGTTCATGATCACATCCTTGCACCTCAGGCATAACATGCCATACCGTAAGATTCCAGAGGAATTTCTTACCACGTACGATTAGGCTGTAGAATGAGCTCCCTGCCCAGGTTTTCCCAAGAGACTATAGCATGGGGATCTTCAAGAAAGGAGTTATAAGGTTTTTAAAAGGTCGACAACGCGTGAGTGACACCCCTGGTGTTGCAAACGTCCATAGGCTACGGTAACTGCTTACCATCAGGCGGGCCGTATGCTTGTTTGCCACCTTGGTAGTATAAAAAAAGGTAGCCGCGGTTGAAACATAATTCAGACACATAGACCTGTATAATGTTATATCCAAAGTACACCGAAGTCATCAGCGTCTTCCTCGAATGATGTGAAATACTAAATTGATGTTTATAAATAAACCACTTCTGATAATAAATGATGTAACAGTAAGCACACGTTTACCCGATCGGCGCTAAACCTTCACGTGCTCTTTGAATACTAATATTGTAGTTATTACATTTAGTTTTACATAATGTACGTGAGTTTTGATGTAAACTAATGCATTATTAGCAAGGATAGGGCGTTATGTCGTTAGCATTAAATAAATTTAGAAAAGCTTTTTATTTTTATACTACTTGGGTGGCAAAAACGTATACAGACCGCCTGATGTTAAGCAGCTACCGTATCTTATAGACGCTTGCAATACCAGAGGTATCAGTTGCGCGTTGCTAACCCATTTTTTTATATCAGGGCATTATTTTGGAATATATCTGGGATAGAATAACGTATCTTTTAAAACGTATCCCGAAATGAGCGCAGGAGACCTGTACCTATACACAGGAACATAACTACACCGCTGTGTGTAGTTATTTGGCTGTGGTCTTCTGTAAGGTGGAGGTCCTTCCCCAGTCGGACTTGCTCGCTAGTATGGTGCCCTACCTCTCTTAAAGCTTAATTTTTTTTTTTGTAATTGGTGTATTAACCGTTTTAATTAAAGTAAATAAATAAATGGCAGCTATCGTGAATTAATACTACTTTAATGCCAACCAAGCTATATATATGGTCCGGTTGATGATAAGCAGTTACTGTAGCCTATGGACGCTTTTAATACCTGTGGCAACCCTTGAATGTTGCCGACCCACCTTACAGAAGAAAGAGAGGTTTTAAGAGAGATAGGGCACCATACTAGCGAGCAAGCCCGACTGGGGAAGGACCTCCACCTTACAGAAGACCACAGCCAAATGACTACACACAGCGGTGTAGTTGTGTTCCTGTGTGTGAGTACAGGTCTCCAGCGCTCATTTAGGAATGCGTTTTGAAAGAAACGTATTCCTATCCCAGGTTTACTTCCATCTTAAAGCCCTGGTGTAAAAAAAAGGGTTGGTAACACGCAAGTGATACCTCTGGTAATGCAAGCGTCTATAGGCTACGGATACTGCTTAACATCATAGTATAAAAAAAAAAAAAAAAAAAAAAAAGAAGACCGCAGCCAAATAACTATACACAGTTGTGTGAGTACAGGTCTCCAGCGCTCATTTAGGTACGCGTTTTAAAAGAATCGATTCCTATCCCAGGAATACTCCCATCATAACGCCCTGGTTTAAAAAAAAGGGTTGGCAACACGCAAATGATAGTTCTTGTGTTGCAAGCGTCCATAAGCTACGGTAACTGCTTAACATCAGGCGGGACGTATGCGTGTTTGCTACCTGAGTAGTATAAAAAAACAGGTATATGTGATGGAAGTATCTCTGGGATAAGATTTTTTTTTCTTTCACACATACATATCATCACACCCGTCTTCTATTGAGGTAGGCGTATCATAAGTAAGCAGTTTTTAAGCCAGGTCGATCGACAAGAGTTCATTCAATTATTTGTGTGCAATTATAAAATGTAGCCGTCGCAGCTCATAATTATATCTAAGAAAAGTAAGACAATCATTAATTCAGGCACTTTTGTGTTTGAATTAATGATTAACTTTCTTTGGTCTTTGCTCTGGTACAAGAAATTGTAAATTTAAATGGCGCTAATGAGCCCCGAGAGTTGTAACTTATAATTATGAATGAAACAGAATAACTAAAGATAAGAATAAAATAATTCTAATTATTATAAACGCGAACGTTTGTTAGGCTGTATGGGTGTTTGTTACTCCTTCCCGTGAAAACTGTTGGACGACGAATGTCGATGAAACTTTTTAACTGCCTTGGTGGTGCAGTGGGTGCAGTATGCGCCTGCTGTGCGACGAGGTTGTGGATTCGATTCTCACACAGGGACAAAACTTTGTGTGACCCACAAAGAGTTGTTCTGAGTCTGGGTATAATTTGTGTCCGTTAATTGTATGTTTGTAAAGTCCCCCGCGACACAGAGCTTATTCTCTAGTTGCCTATTAAAAAAATTACAATGTTACCTATAGCTTATACATCAGAAGAGCACATAATAATATGCTACTATCTTTTATATAATGGAATCCATTATGGTCAAAACCACGAGTAAAAGCTACATTGTTAATTTACTTACTTACATTGTTTTGTTCTAGAGATAACTTCATTTATGATGAACCTGACCATACCTAGTATCACGAATTATTATTTTTTTGTGATTAAAAAGACAAAATCTGCACTAGGGAACAAGACCTGTGTCGCGAGGGACTTTACAAATATACAATTAACTGATACAACACCCAGACTCGGGACTACTATTTAAAATCACATAAATTTTTGTCCTGTTTGTGGATCGAACCTACAACACGCCGCGCAGTGGCAAATGGCGAGGTAACTACTAAAGCTACTGAACCAATCGTGCACTCGATTCATCATTTCGGCCAAAAGACGTCCACTGTTGGACATAGGCCTATCTCAAAGACTTTCCACAGCATTCGGTCCTGAGCTGACCTTATCCAACGATAAGTATATCTGCGGTCGATCTAAGATAATAAATGAAAAAGAAAGAAAGAAAAGAAAAAACATTTATTTGTCGCAACAAACACAAACAAGAAGGCAATGAACAAAAAACAAAAGCAAAGTAACAAATAAAATAAAAAGCCGGTTCCTGTGTGTTCTCTGTCACACCAAAAGGGTGTCCAGCTCAACATGTGCTAGGTTATTTGGACCTAGCGCTGGTATTCTGCTCAATCCCTAGATAAACGTCAAAATAATTACATATTTCAAATATTTCAAATTTAATTCAATCTCATAATCTATTATTATTATTTTTTTTTTAATATTTAATTCACATTTATGACCCGTCATTACATATTTACATGTTATTTTAATTAATAATATTGGCAAAATAATCACAAACATATTTTAAATTTAATCTTATTTTATAAAGTATTGTAGTAAGTCTATCGCATTACATATTTTACATACGCATACTTACATTATCTACTATTATATACGTATATGTTTATATTTTATATTTATTTAAGGGTCTAGCTGAAAACCAGCGCTAGATATTGTCTAGCATATGCTGAGCTAGATCCTATTTTGGCACTGTGAGACACATACTATGTATTCTTTTTTTTCTGTTTATTTGATTTTTCTTTTTCTTTTATTTCGTAACGTGTCTTTTTATTTATATATTTTTTCTTTTTTTTTCACTTGAATAGGGCTCATATAACCATAAATTGAGTGAAATGTGGAAACCCCTGGACAATGCACAATGTACGCAGTGTATGGGTCCTGTATGCTTCACAGTGTGGAGCACTCGGCTCTCTTTACTCGCACCAACAAACTTTATACATGCTAATGTTCACACACACAATACAACTACTACCTAGTACCTCTACAGTAGTGCTATGTGCTCATACAGTATGTAACAGAAAGGCATAGACATGTTTAGGGTAACAAAAACTGTTAGAGCGAACTAGCAGGCATTCCTTACGTAATGTCTGTAATAGAGACACACATTTTGATAAGGATTGACCGAAATTCTCACGAAAAACGAAGAAAATTGTTGCTGCCAGCTGTAGTCAATTCATTTTGCGATCCAGCGCGGTAATGTGGCCAGTCTTTTGGGCACCTTTATTCAGAGCTGCGACCTTAATTAGGTAACTTTACATTTGACGTAATTTTATTGACAACATAGCTCATAACTAGGTGCACTCGCTGTTCGGTAAACGATCAGCGGGTTAAGCTATCAAGGGCGCGGTAACCCTATAGATGGGTGACCGCATAGTGGTATTTCATCTGAGCGTCTCCGTGCTTCGGAGGGCACGTTAAAAGTCGGTCCCGACTGTTGATAGTCATTAGATCACGACAGAGGCCTAAATATGGGCGATCTCAATAACTCTGTCACCAGGTTGACCACTAACCAAACGATAAGTAGAAGATTCACAACAGCCAAATTGAAGGTCAAAATTATTTATTTATCCGATAATTTAGCAAGTTTTGCTCAGAAGGCAGCAAACTCAGGCCACTGTTTTTAATCGTAAAAGTATACTTATACTCGTAGGTGAATACTTTTAAATACAAAATCTGATTGTAAGTAGTTAAGGTTAAGTTGCTTTTATTTTAAAAAAAAACCTGTATTATCTTATGCAATATATATAAGCATTCATTTTTAATTTCAGCCTCGTACATGCAAGTTTTCAATTTATTGTATACAGAACTATAAAACTGTATCTTACGCCATCTTTGAAGTAATAACATAGTATAACTTTATACAATGGTAGTAACGCGGTAGAACATACAAGTTGTGTGTGTAGCTCGGCGCGGTACGGTGCGGTACGATGCTGTGCGACGGTCGTACATAAATATATTAACATATTCAGCGAAGTAAACAGCTTATTCTAAGTTAGTTGGAGCGACGACGGAGAGCTCCACTCTGCCGCCGCCGCCACGTGCTCCTGCTGACAATGTCCGAGTTACATATTACCGGACCAACACACCGTCGCTATGCTTGACAAATACGTCATAATATATTGTTTTAGATGAGATGGAGACGTGGTTTGTGTTGAATCTCTCTCTGACTATATTTTCCACATGAGGTGGAGATATCCTGCCATATCTTTATTTTCCACGCCGCTCTGTCCTCGATTTCGTCTTTAAAAACACACTCGCTCAGTCTGGACGACAATTACTATTAATGCTTGTGTCTAATAAACAACGTCAATATCATTTGCTTCACCATAATTTGCACAATGAAGCTTAATGCCATTAATTACATCGCATTAGTGATTAGTAGGTGTATGTATATTGAAACATTCAATAATATATTGTCGCGCGCGTCGTCTCCCGGTGTGGCGTGTGTCTCAGGTGGTCGCCTCAGGGCGTGTTGACACGAGCGCGCTTGTGTGTCGTCAAGATTACGTCACGCGCGTCAATCATGCCGTCGCGTCATGTGTACACACCTTAATATAACTATTGTATTTATTGAATGTTTGATTATGTGAGTGATGCCCGCCGGCTCTGGCACTATCCAAAAGGTAATAGTAATATGTATCAACTGGTGAGTGAGGAGCTGCTAAAGGAAACATGGTTAGTACTTGCACATAAAACAATATTATTTTTCTTAAGCTGCTGTTAGTACTTTAGAGCGGTAGGGCACCATACTAGCGAGCAAGTCTGACTGGGTCAGAATCTCCACCATACAGAAGACCACAGCCAAAGAACTACACACAGCGGTGTAGTCGTGTTCCTGTGTGTGAGTACGGGTCTCCAGCGCTCATTTAGGGATGTGTTTTACTGTCACAAGGATAATCCATCTTAAAGCCTTGGTGTAAAAACTGGTTTGGCAACTACAAACTTTCACATTTATAATATTAGTAGGATAAACGCGAATGTAAGAAAAGAATGGATGTTTCTTACTCTTTCGCGCAAAAACTACTAAACGGATCTGGATTAAATTTGGCACAGAGATAGATAATAGTCTGGAGTAACACATAGGCTACTATTTATCCCACAGAAAAAAACTCTTTTCCCGAGGGAATGTACTCGCGGGCGAAGCCGCGGGTGGAAGCTAGTACTCAATAAATCAATAGAGTAGAGACACACTAATCTTCCACCACTCGGTAGACATACAACACGAACATCAATAATACGTATCTAATAATATCAGTTAGTGCGTGTATCTGTCTATTGTACCTTCATGTGTAGTGTAGTATTGTTATTGTAACGTCAACCTGTGTATGTCACTCACGAGTTAAGAGTGAGGGTACGAGGTATCGTCGACACGAGCGACATCTAGCGCGCACTACTGAACACCTGGCTTTCGCGGTACACATTGCGCATTCGAAACCACTTATCTACTAAAAATAATAGAATCATTTTCATATATTGTCTGTCAAATAATGTACGAGTTAGACTTTTGTAATTGCTGAGGAGCCTGCTTGTGGGAGTATATATTTTAATTCCGTAGCTAAATACTAAGCATAACGATATTATGCGATCATAAGTAAATAAGTATTGCGTTATTTATTTATAATCGAATGTGTATCGTGTAGTTACCGAAATACTTAAGTTAAATTAGTTTTAGTTGAGTATGCCACACATAGTACAAAACACTTTTTTTTTAATTCTACTGGATTACATAATCCAATAGAATTAAAAAAAAAGTGTAAGGCTAATAAATGTCATCATCATCATCTCAGCCAAAAGACGTCCACTGCTGGACATAGGCCTCCCCCAAGGTTTTCCACAACTCTCGATCCTGAGCCGACCTTGTCCATCGGTTGCCCGCAACCTTTACCAGGTCGTCGGTCCACCTTGTTGGAGGCCTGCCCACGCTTCGTCTTCCAGTTCGTGGTCGCCACTCTAGAACCTTTCTGCCCCAACGGCCATCAGTTCTGCGAGCTATGTGCCCGGCCCATTGCCACTTAATGGAGGCAATTCTTCGAGCTATGTCGGTTACTTTGGTTCTCCTACGGATCTCCTCATTTCTGATTCGATCTCGCAGGGAAACTCCAAGCATAGCTCTCTCCATTGCTCGTTGGGTGACTTTGAGCCTTCGCACGAGGCCCATAGTGAACGACCACGTCTCAGATCCGTATGTCATCACACACTGGTCAAAGACTTTCGTCTTGAGACACTGCGGTATTTGGGACGAGAAGATATGACGTAGCTTCCCAAACGCTGCCCAGCCAAGTCGGATTCGACGAGTGACCTCTTTCTCGAAGTTGGACCTACCTAACTGGACTGTATGTCCCAGGTAGACATACTCGTCCGTTCGGCTGGGTCTAACAGTTTTAAAACCCGCCGAACAAAAGAAACGAAAAAGATCTCCGACTCAACCATCAAGCTCATGGAGGAAAGGCGAGAGATGGTTTTGCAGTCCCCAGATGATGCTGACCGGTACCGGCGGCTCAATAGGCAGATCTCCAAGTCACTGACTCGCGACCTTAGGCAATATAATACAGACCGTATTAAACAGGCCATAGAGCAAAACAAGGGCTCAAAGGTATTCGCCAGAGATCTGTCTATTGGGCTGAGCCGACTGACCAAGCTGAAGACTGGGGACGGCAGAATCATATCGTCAAGGCCCGAGCTGGTGGAAGAGATCGAAACGTTCTACAGGCAGCTGTACACGACAACTCGGTCACCTGTTAGCTCTTCAACAGACGACCCAAGAGCTAAGTTGTCCCGACACTATACCGATAATATCCCGGTCGTCAGCCTAGTCGAGATTAGTATGGCTCTCAAACAGCTTAAGAACAACAAGGCGCCGGGTGAGGATGGAATCACCAGCGAATTGCTAAAGGCTGGTGGCAGGCCGGTGCTGAAGGCATTGCAAAAGCTGTTTGATTCCGTCATACTCGCGGGCAAGACGCCACAGGCATGGCTCAGGAGTGTGGTGGTGCTGTTCTTCAAAAAGGGTGATAAAACCCTAATGAAGAATTACAGACCCATCTCACTCCTGAACCACGTCTACAAGCTGTTTTCGAGAGTCATTACGAATCGTCTCGCGTGCAGGTTTGACGACTTCCATCCGGTTTCCGAAAAGGGTTTAGTACCATAGACCACATACATACGCTGCGGCAGGTTATACAGAAGACCGAGGAATATAACCAGCCCCTATGTCTAGCGTTTGTGGACTATGAGAAAGCCTTTGATTCGATCGAGACTTGGGCTGTGCTACAGTCTCTCCAGCGGTGCCAAATTGACACTCGGTATGTCGAAGTGTTGAAGTGCTTGTACGAAAACGCCACCATGTCGGTCCGTTTCCATGATCAGAGTACGAAGCCTATCCAGTTGCAGCGAGGTGTGAGACAGGGTGATGTCATATCCCCGAAACTCTTCACCGCTGCATTGGAAGACGCTTTCAAGCTTCTGGATTGGAATGGACTCGGCATCAACATCAACGGCGAGTACATCACTCACCTTCGATTTGCCGACGATATCGTGGTCATGGCTGAGACCATGGAAGACCTTGGCGCAATGCTCGATGGCCTCAGTAGAGTCTCACTACAAGTGGGTCTTAAAATGAACATGGACAAGACTAAGATTATGGCAAATGTCCATGTCGCACCCACCTCTGTCACAATTGGAGGCTCTACACTCGAAGTTGTTGACGAGTATGTATGTGGAGGAAGAATTGAGCAAGTTGCGATGGGATGTTATAGGGCTATCTGAAGTCCGTAGAGAGGGGGAGGACTCGATAACGCTCAAGTCCGGCAACTTGCTCTACTTCCGGGAGGGCGACCAACAGTCCCAGGGTGGTGTCGGGTTTATCGTCCACAAGTCCCTCGTGAACAACGTGATCAAGATCGAGAGTGTGTCGACAAGGGTAGCGTACCTTATACTCAGAATCACCAAACGGTATTCGTTGAAGGTCATACAGGTATACGCTCCAACGTCGACGCACCCCGATGATGAGGTCGAAGCTATGTATGAGGATATTTCCAGAGCCATACATAGCACCAAGACCCACTTCACCGTTGTCATGGGGGACTTCAACGCAAAACTGGGCAAACGGAGCGGTGATGAGCTGAAAGTGGGGCAATTTGGGTATGGGCATCGGAATCCCCGGGGCCAGATGCTGTTCGATTTCATGGAGAAGGAGGGACTCTTTATAATGAACTCCTTCTTCAAGAAACGCGAACATCGCAAGTGGACCTGGGTGAGTCCTGACGGTGCAACAAAAAACGAGATTGACTTCATCATGTCGACGAAGCGGCAGATATTCAATGATGTCTCTGTGATCAATACGGTGAAAACCGGGATCGATCACCGTCTGGTAAGAGGCACGTTGAATATCGTTGCCAAGCTTGAAAGATCTCGACTGATGAAGTCAACGCTCCGACCTGCACCTATCCAAACCCAAAACCCCGAAAGCTTTCAGCTCGAACTGCTGAACCGTTTCGAGAGCCTAGGTGATTGCGTAGATGTGGACGATTACAACAACAGGTTTGTGGTAATAAATATATGTATATGGCGTGTAAGCCGAATATACATATATTTATTAGCCTCAGCACAGAAAAAAGTCTAAAACATAAACCTCCCCCGCGAATTTTTACAGCATTCGATCTTGATCTGAAGCTTGTCTATTAAAACTTTTTATATAAAATTGTCAATATTAACATCAGTGTTGATATGAGCGTCATTTAAATAAACAATAATGTCGTTGTCAGTATGTTTGATGACTGGTGAGTGGTGACGCGATACACCGTGTCACTCCTGCGCTGACGTGTCACTGACGCGTCACTCGACCGTCTGAATCTGATACACAACTGTTTAATGATTGACGTTCCATTACCAGCCGCCAGGTGGCGGGGCGCGGCGAACACCGACACACGCTTGCACTCAAGCTGCGTCGTCCTGCGTCAATACTGACAATATTAATTATATATTTCGTACTGTTAATGTACCAAAATAACAATTACTCCGTAGGTACTGTAGTGTTCCGTATTTTAATACTACTTGGTTGGCAAACAAGCATACGGCCCGCCTGATGTTAAGCAATTACCGTAGCTTATGAACGCTTGCAATACCAGAGGTTTCACATGCGTGTTGCCAACCCATTTTTCTACACCAGAGCGGGGAATACGTTTGTTTCAAAACACATCCCTAAATGAGCGCTAGAGACCTTTACTCACACACAGGAACACAACTACACCGCTGTGAGTAGTTATTTGGCTGTGATTTTCTGTAAGGTGGAGGTCCTTCGCCAGTCGGACTTGCTCCTTGTTCCTGTGGAACACTACACCTACTTACACACATAACACAACCAGTTATGTATTTGGCTGTGTTCTATAAGATGCAGGTCTTTCCCTAGCCGGGTTTACTCGCTTGTGTAGTATTGTAACAATAACATAAACAACGTGACCATCTAACTCGGTGTGTACACCGCGAGTGACGACGCACGACACTAATCCTGCTTATCTGTTAATACCTCATTAGTAAACTTATGCGGCTAATAACATAACACTAAAGATAATATTGTATTATTAATATTATTATTATTATACAAATTACTACTCTATGGCGTACATTTATTAACTGTATACTACTAAAGAGGCAACAAGCACTGTACAAATATCAGTGGCACCACTCACGCGATCTTTTAAACTCTTTATAACTCCTCGTTCAACGCTAGCAGTGAGATAGAGACAATTCTACATCCTAATCGTACATCGGAGAAAATTCCAATAGCAGTGATATGTTACATACTAATCAAATGACTATAGCATGGGGTTCTTCAAGAAAGGACTTATAAGGTTTTTAAAGGATCGGCAACGCATGAGTGACACCCCTGGTGTTGCAAACGTCCATAGGCTACGGTAACTGCTTACCATCAGGCGGGCCGTATGCTTGTTTGCCACCTTGGTACTCGTAGTATAAAAAAATACCATCTGCTTACAGCAAGAAGAAGCGGTGGTGGCTGAGTGGGAAAGTAACCGACTTGCACGCAAGAGGTGTGAGTTCGATACCGGAGCTAGCACCAATGTGAATTTCACTTTGTGAAGTTTATATGTACAAATCAAATGATTCGCCATCTGCTAACGGTGAAGAAAAACATCGTGAGGAAACCTATATGTCTTAGAAGAAATTCTAAAGACTTGCCTAATTCACTAACCCGCATACGGCCAGCGTGTGTGTGAATTAGGGTATAACCAATGTGCGTAAAGTTACCTACACACTAGTAGGTACAGTGCGGCGCGGCTCGGCATTGTAACTAGATAGAGATGGGGTAATATGGTAGGTGATAAGGTAGATAGCACGCTCGGTGTGAAGGTGGAGCGGTAATTTAGCGATGTGCGATGTTATCTACAACAGTTACGTGTGAATACTACTTGATTTGTCTGTAGGTACTGTACCTATACTTACACCAATTAGTTTGTAGATCTGTGACAATAAGCGTTGGGTAATTATTGTAATAGCTATCGTACTCAATAATAATCTTTATTATCTTATATATAAAATTCTCGTGTCACAATGTTCGTTCCCGTACTCCTCCGAAACGGCTTGGCCGATTCTCATGAAATTTTGTGAGCATATTGAGTAGGTCTGAGAATCGGCCAACATCTATTTTTCATCCCCCTAAATGTTAAGGGTGGTCCAGACCTTTTTTTTTTTTAGACAAAACTTTTTGTTTTTATTTTATTGTGATATCGCTATTATTCAGCTTTAAAAAATACATACAGCCCTTAATTTTCATCCCTCTACGATCAACCCCAATTTTTTAATAGCGATATTACTATTTTAGTAGCAAAACAACGTTTGCTGGGTCAGCTAGTATACAATTATATTTTTGGTAAAGTAAAAAACAGAAATACTCCAGTTTTTTATATTAGAAGAGTAAGAATAAATAAATCTCACGATGTTATAAACTGATTTCATTGTGTACCTTCCTGCACAACTATGGTACTTAATTAAGTAATAAAAAAGCGGAAAGTGCCGCTAGCGTCGCATGTACCAGAGTACAAACATTTATTTATTTATTTATTTAAAACTTTTGCACATAATATAAATTGTACAACGGCGGACTTAATGCCTTAAGGCATTTTCTACCAGTCAACCTTTAGGGGTGCAGAGATAAAATATGGTAGGTGCATTTATTCATGATATGAAATGAGTCATGACATAGACACAAATATACAAGCATATACATAAATATAAATATACACATATAAAATACAAAATAATAAATAAAATATAATAATACATATATTATATACATACCTATTTACTATATAAAATAACGATAGACATTAAGATATATCATTCTGCTAATAATTTAAGATACTGTTGGCGTACTTTAGTTTTGAAAGTGTCACGGTTTGTGGACATCCTGATTTCGAGAGGGAGTGCATTCCATAGCAGGATAGACTGAATATTGAAAGAAGAGTGAACAAGAGTAGAACTATGAGAGGGGCAAAGAAGAAGGAGATTGTTAGAAGAACGTAGATTCTTGTCATGGGTACTGCAAAGGTATTGGAGGTGAGGAGTTAGGTAGGTAGGAGCATTCGGGGAATTAAGGAGAGAGTAAAGTGTAGTTAGCACACGCCAACTACGTCTTTGACGAATAGGGAGCCATTGCAGTTGGGACCGATAAGCAGATACATGATCGTACTTACGAAGGTTGAAAATGAATCTAATGCAATTGTTGAGAAGCCGGTCAAGTTTGTCGAGTAGATCTGCATTCAGGTCGAGATAGCACACATCACCATAGTCGATGACAGGAAAAACCAAAGTTTGCACAAGCATTGTCTTGGTCTTGATTGGGAGGAAGTTCTTCAAACGGTAAAGAGACCGCAGAATACCGGTCACGTTTCGGCTGACGTTAGCTACTTGTGTTTTCCAGTCTAGCATGCTGTCGATGTGTAGCCCAAGATCCTTGACGCTAGTGCTAATGGGAATCACAGAACCATTAAAAAGCACAGGTGGAAGGTTTGTCTTGTCTATTCTAGCCAGGATCCGAGGGCTTCCCATTATAATTGCTTGGCATTTTGTCGGATTAACAGACAAGCCAAAGCCTTCAGTCCAGTTCTTAATTGTGATTAGATCTTGGTTTACATCCTCAATAGCCGTACTTAAATCTTCAACCTTTGCCTGAGCATAAAGCTGTAGGTCATCGGCATACAGATGATACGCATTGCGAAGTTCGTGAGTAAGAAGATTAATAAATAATGAGAAAAGAAGAGGAGAAAGTATGCCGCCTTGAGGAACACCAGAGTCAAGATTGCACCAAACCGATGTAGTTTCATCAACCCGAACTGACTGCTGACGCCCTCGAAGATAAGATGAAAACCATTCCAGCGCCTCAGGGGAAATCATAAGATGGGATAGGATCGAAAGAAGGATGTCATGACTGACGGTGTTAAAAGCGTTAGAGAAATCTATAAGGACCAAGACAGTAGTCTTAGTGTCCTCCACACCCGCCCTAACATCGCCAGTCACTTTAAGTAATGTAGTTGTAGTGCTGTGTCCGGGTCTGAATCCGGATTGTAGTGGAGAGAGGATACTGTTACGAATTACGATAGACAAACCCGGACAGTTGCCTATGGACACACGCTTCAAGGACTTTGGAAAGGAAAGGGAGAATGGATATTGGACGAAAATGAGTAGGCAGTGATGGGTTGGATATTTTAGGGAGGGGACGGACGTAGGCTTTACGCCAAACGTCAGGGAATTGGCCGGATTCAAGTGAGAAGTTAAGGATATAGGCAATGCAGGGAAGTAATTGGTCTAGGACAGTTGTGATCATGTAACGACTGATGTCGTCACAGCCCACGGCTTTGGATTTGATGGAGAGGATAATCTTTTTGATCTCACCTGGTGCGACTGGAGAAAAATTAAATGGGTCCACATTAAGACGTGGTAGACCATCAATGTATCGAATAGTTTGTTGTTGCGTAGATACATCCAGAGGGATGGTTGTGGTAAAATGGCTATTAATATCATCCAATGCAAGTGTATTAGGAAGATCCACGCAACGAGATTTACCTATTCCAAGGGTGCCTAGAAATTTCCAGATGTTAATAGATGAAGAATTGGAAATGTTGTTAAGGATATGTCGGCGTTTAGCATTACGTATCATCTGGTTACATCGATTCCTAGCCGCTTTGAAAAGAACCCAGTTATCGTCGCAGCGATCTTTCCGAAATTTTCGGAAAGCCCGATCCCTGCGCCTCATAGCCATTCGAACACCCTCCGTAATCCAAGGCGCTGGAGGACGCTTTAACTTAGTCCTTCTAATAGGCGCATGGACATCATACAGCTTAGTAATGGCGTCATTAAATACACAGACTTTTTCGTCGATAGTAGCAGCAGCTCTCAAAGGTGCCCAATCTATTTTCAAAGCGTCCTCCCGTACCCTGTCTATATCCATACGTGCAAAACATCGCAAGTGCAAAACCTTAGGCTTAGGTTTAGGAAGCTTAAGGATATAAGAGAGGAAAAGAAGATCATGATGGGAGAAACCTGGGGCAGGATGTTGACCATGAGAGGAAATAAAAGAAGAGGAAGAGGTGAGGATTAAATCTAACCAGGTATCCTCCCCGTTGGGGTTGTGGTGAGTGGCTTGAAGAGGCAAAACGTGGAAGCTGGCAGATTCAATAACGTGTAGGAGTTTAAGAGTGCGAGAGGAATCAAAGGACAGAAGGTTGGTGTTAAAATCTCCCATAATGATGTGATGCGTATACTCTGACCCCAACGATTCAAATACCGATTCCAAATCGGTGAAATAATCAACAGAAGGCGGACAATAAACCACTCCAAGAACAATTTTTGTTCCCCTGACCCAAACCTCAAGAAAAAGATACTCTGCAGTAGCAGAATATTGAGAAGGAGATGAAAAAATAATTTTATATGGGAAGTTACTACGCAGGTAAATAGCAACTCCACCCCCTCTCTTGTCAATCCGGTCATTCCGGATTAAAACAAAGCCTGGGAGTGGGTATGTGGTAGAAAGAAGGTGAGGTTGGAGCCAGCTCTCAGAAACCAGGACGGCATGAACGTTAGTATCAGTAAAAGCTTCCAAAAGGTCACTGTAATGGCTGGGCACGCTTTGTGCATTAATATGACACACATTAAATAATGATTTTTGAGTACCAAAACCTTGACGCAAAGTGTCGCCTAGTGTACCACACGAAGAAGAAAAACTGTCGTCAGTATTGATATCGGCAGAACTATTAGCTGAATTAAATGAAGAGTCGCTAGATAATGACATAATATACTAAATAAATACGTTTAATAATAATAATATATATATATATATATATATAAATAACGTAATATTCTATCAAAATAGAACAACAAAAAAAAAGCTACCGCTGCACCACCCGCCAATTGACGCACTTATGCAAATTACATAAAAAATGTAACAAAATCAAAAAGAAAACTGAAATATACAAACAAAACGAGAAAAAAGTATTTGCTATGCGTTTCAGAATGCAACCCATTACGCTGACCATTTTTATTGATATGGCAAGTAATATAGTCTATGAATGAATGAATGACAAATTGACACTGACAAGTTTGACATTAGTCTTTGTTGTTGATCGATCAAATTAATTCAATCAAATGTGGGTAAATAAAATTACATAAAATAAAGTTAAAAGTTCGAGACTAATATGATAGGTTACATTCTGCTTACTCTACGGTTAATTTGCCAAGATGAATTACATATAATTATTTATAATATACTAGTTGAAATAAACAGCAACACAAGATACAATACATACAAGAAAGAAAACATAAACAGTAACAATGTCTAGGTCGATGTAGTTTTACCCGTGCCTGCTGTTACCTTTGGGAACTTCGCAATAAGGGAGTTGAGCTCATCCGCAGTCGAAGCCTTATGCCGACACCCATCCGCAGTTTTGACCACAATTACACCATCTTGTGTCCAGCATCCACGAATGCCGAAATGGAGCCTTGCTTTGCCAAAAATCGCCTGTCGTACCTTAGTCAAGAACTCCTTGACTGACACAGAGGAGCCTTTAAACTTTGTCTTTGCCCTCCATACTGCAGTTTTTACACCGTAGCTCGAAAATTTGACCAGTATGGGACGGTGCCGATCCTTTCCGGGGCTAGAGCCCCCTAAGCGATGACAAGCTTTGATGCAGCTACCTGTGACGTCATTCATCTTCAACTTGCTATGAAGGATCTCCAAGATGACCGCAGAGCTACTCTCCTTCTCACTCTCTGCGACTCCATAGAAAATCAATGACTTTCTGCGCTGTCCGGTCTCCATAACATCTATGGCTCTGCAACATTCAGCTATTTGTTTCCGGAGCAAGCTGAGCATATTGAAGGTCAACTCTCTAAAGGTCCGGAACTCATCAGCAACCTTCGCCACAGTGTCCTTAGCAGTCCCCGTGCATTGTAATTGAGCCTGAAGCTCATCCATTTTTCTCAATACACATTCTTCGAGACTTCTCTGTGCTGACTGGATGTCCAATAATTGTGCCATCACTGTGTATTTTAGTGCCCAAAATTGTGAAAATAAAGTGGTGAAAACTATGTAGTGCGTTGGTCAGCTGGCAGGTGGTGTTAAAAAAAAACTTTAAATTGTTACATTAAGTGCTACCAACATGTGTACACACTCAACCGTATGTATTCTACAATATATTGTTGTAAAATATACAGTAAGTCTTATAAAACTATTTTAATTGATTTTTAATTACTTTGATATGTGTTAACTTTTTACACACCTACCCCCGAAAAAAACATTGTATATTGTAGGAATGTGGTGAATTAAAGACAAGTGTTATCATAGTACTGAACTTATATATATGAATATATATTGTCTTACTAGCTGTTGCCCGCAGCTCCGCCATCGTGGATGTCGGTTATCGCTGTAAAAAGTAGCCTATGTGTTATTCCAGACCAGAATCTATCTCTGTGCCAAATTTCATCCAGATCCGTTCAGTAGTTTTTACGTGAAAGAGTAACAAACATCCATCCATCCATTCTTACAAACTTTTACATTTATAATATTAGTATGGATAACGATATTGTCTTATAACTAAGAGTACATACTTTTATCTATTCTATTCTACACTACAGTATTGTGCATTTGTAAAATTAAAATATGGCTGTCCCATTTTAAACAATGTTTATACATTACTGGGACAAAATATAACATTGTTTAAAAAATATTGTACTCGAATCTATTATTGATTCTGAAAAAACTACTTCCAAGTTTTACCTATACCATAAATATGGTGACGAAACGTTGTAATGTTGGGGATGCTTAAATAATGCTTGTAAATCTCTTAATTAGGTAGGTTAAGCAACCAAGGGCGCGGTAACCCTTTAGATGGGTGATCGCACAGTGGTATTTCATCTGAACGTCTCAGTGCTTCAGAAGGCACGTTAAAAAGTCGGTCCCGACTGTTAAGAGTCGTTAGATCACGACAGAGGCCTAAATATGAGCGATCTAAATAACTCTGTCACCAGGTTGGCCACTAACCACACGATAAGAAGAAGAATATGTAGGTTGATACTGTAGAGGTTTATAGGACTTTAGATATGTAAACCTGGGGGGAAAAATAATTTCAATATTTCATTTGGAATAAAGTTATGTTACTCGTAATAAGAATAATGATTAATCGAAGTTGTTCTAGTTGACGCTTTCGTGGAATAAACAAGTTAAATTAGGTTTTTTTTATGCAACTTAAGTGAAACATGCATACGGCGCGACTCATGGTAAGCAGTTGCCGCAGCCTATGGACACTGACAATACCAAAAGTATCACTTGCGTGTTTTCTACACAAAAATTAATATAATTTTATATTTGCGTCATCAACACAAGTTATTTATAAGTAGAAGTATAGCGAGTCCATGCTACAAAGCAGGGAGGTCTCAAGCATAGCTATATAACATCACGCTACGACCCAGGGGAAGCATGGCAGTAACGTATAAACGTAACACGGGGCTAATAGTAACATAACGCGGGTGAAACCGCGACGATCAGCTAGAGGATATTTATGTAGATTGTTACTCCTCAAGAAGGCTGGAAGGAAGGAGCTTCGACGCGACTCAAATGCGACAAAAACAAAACGTGTTGTAGTACCGAGCGATAACATTAACCTGCGCTGATAACATCCAGACAATCTGTTCGTAAGGACCTATACACACTACACGAGCTACTTACTTATGTAAAACTAATCATTTGTATGGCCAAGGAGGCCAACATGCATGATGGTAACCAACTTGCAACACCAGGGGTGTCTCTCGCACGTTGCCGACTCTTTAAGCCTCATAACTCTTTTCTTGAAGAACCCCATGCTATAGTCTCTCGGAATAACCTCGGCAGGGAGCTAATTCCAAAACCTAACCATAAGTAGAAGGACCGTAAGACCGTACATTAGGTCACGATAGAGGTTACCAATTGACAGATTGATTAACCTGTTGACTGCCTCGGTGGTCCAGTGGCCGCAGTATGTGCCTGCTGTGTACGAGGTTGTAGGTTCGATTCCAATACACGACAAAACTTTGTGAGACCAACAAAGAATTGTTCTGATTCTGGGTGTTATTTGTGTCCCTTAAATGTATATTTGTAAAGTCCCCCGCGACACAGAGCTTGTTCTCTAGTGCGGGAGTTGTTGTTGACTAGTGCGAGTGTGTACGTTATTTTAAGACCAAAAAACGTACAATCCCATAAGAAGTGTTTCTCCTGGGGTAAAAAGTATCCTGTGCTATTCCAGAATATAATTTATCTATGTCCAAAATCGTAATCCAGACTCGTTAAGCCGCCTTGTCGTGATTGAATAACAAACAGGTATACATCTATCCATCCATCCAAACTTTTGTGTTTATAATATTAGTATAGATAAGTTGATAATGTGAGTAAGGTCCGACTATTGTGTAGCACTCCTTAAAGCTGTACGTGTTCGTAGCACATAGTAGATACCCCGTAGCCTCGTAGCCTTGTAGCACCGTAGTCTCGTAGCAGGCCGCGATAGCATATGCTAAGTAGGCAAGCGGCACACATTACCGACTAACTTGCATACGTCATACCGCTCACAGTGCTAACTTGGGTACATTCTGGTCGTTTATAATAACTACTAAAGTCAAAGTCAAATTCATATATCCGTAGGTCACATACATGACACTAATAAGTGTCATGTATGTGACCTACGAATAAATGTCATACAATGCTGTTTGCGGACACCCAAATTGATGGATTTGCCGCTATCATGAGGAAACAGAGCGTCTCTTTACTGGCTTGAATCCGAAGCAGTACCAACACCACCCTGGGTGTTTTTATGGATCGGTGGGAGACGCCTATTATGAGGCGGTGGATGCGGCTCCACACTGTTTTTAATTAATTAAATTAAATTATCAACTAACACTAATATGTAAGAAAATTGTTATAAATTGTTATATTAACCAAATATGGAATAATCTGAATTAAATTATTATTATAATTAATAACATGGTAACCGATTTATTTTAAATCTTCGTGAGCAATAAAAATCAGTTAAAAAGTTATTTCGACAGGATAGGATATTTTTGTCAGCCGTAAATATAAACCGTCAGCAGTACCTGGTCAGCAAATAAGTGACTATTTGATAAGCTTGATAATATTAATGTTAGCACAATTACTGTTTATTATTTGTTCAACTGGGTTACACAAGCAGTTGGTATTTTATTAATGTTCATGACGCAGGCAAAATTATAGTAATGTTTTTTTTTCCTATTTAATCCATTTGATTATTTAATTCAATCCAGACTATCCGAGTCGGACTGTTCTAAGTCGGGGAACACTCCAATTAAACCTTCATTCGATCTCTTAAGTTGGACCAAACAAGACAAAATTACATGAAAATCGGTTAAGTGTCTTTAGAGACAAGCGTGTAATGAACAAATATCGTGACCCAGTGGGTTTTAATATAAAGGATTTGTGCAGAAGTTCCCAGTGGTGGTGGTGGCACGAGGGAGGCGCGGGCTCGCCTCTCGGCCGACGGTGACGGCGCGAGGAGGAGGACGCGCGGCGACGTGCACCTTACATTACAAGGTTATAGCGCTCGATCGAGCCCCACTTTACTTATACTGCATACAGATACTATGTACTATGCATACATCATACTAATCACATATTGACTGGCCTGTTAGTCTAATGTTAGTGACACTGACACTTCACACACGGGACAAAACTGTGTGTGATCCATAAATGTTTATGCCGAGTCAGGTTAAAAGAAAAAAAACATCATATTTCGTACTATATAGCTGTCCTTCGCACATTCACACGCGTAAAATTTACATCCAATGCGTCCCGTGCCATATACCTATATTGTTACTGCCATACTCTACTTGGGTCATAGCGTGATGTTAAATAACCTATATACTTCCTCAAGCATTAGGCTCTTAAATGCAAGTACATTTTTTTGAATCCGACTGGTAGTTTCAGAGATAAGCGCGATCAAATGAACAAACGAAATTTCAGCTGTCACAATGTCTTAGTACCGTATTGAAATGTTCAGTATAACCCTGGAATCCGATATTGTGTTTTTTTTAAATTTATGAGTTCGAGAGATAATGTCACTTTAACCAGGGTCAAGCATAACATCATTCAGTATGCAGTGAACTAAGATGTTGTTTGACCAAGTGGAACTGAGCAGCGTGGCACTGTGGCGACTATATCTTTCCTTAACTGATGAGCTGGCTAGCTAGCTAAAAAACAAGACAGACACCAAAATCAAATTCAGAAACTCATTTAACAGGCAACTCTCTTTTTACTCGGGATGGAGGCTTCTTAGAATACTCCAGCACATGCTGTAGGAGCTGCAACGTTTACCGGCGAGCTCTCAGCGCTACACAAATAATGAAATTGTGTCGTTCACGAGCTGTACCGTGCGTTAGCGAGAGCATCGCACGTGTGACGCGACCGAGCCGCAGCTATCACGCCAAATGTTATAAGTTAACTTAACGATATCAACACGTCGCAGCCCCGGGTTACGGCTACTAAACTAGCGATACAACATCACGGCCTTCTTGGTCGACCAATTTGTTGGACAACAAAACAAGAGAGGTAGAGCATCATACAAGCGAGCAAGCCCGGCTAGGGAAAGACCCTACCTTACAGAAGACTACAACAACATAACTACACACAGTGGTGTAGTTGTGTTCCTGTGTGTGAGTGCGGGTCTTTAGGAATGCGTATAGAAGGAAGGTTTTCCTGGAAATGAGAATGGGTCGCTAACAAGCAAGTGATACCTCTGGTAAACCAAGCGTCCATAAGCTACGGTAACTCCTTAGCATCAGGCGAGCCGTATGCTTGTATGCCACCTAAGTAATAAAAAAACAACAACATCGTCAGCGCGGCCGGTTTATCTGCCGTCTGCTTCTAACACCTATCAAATACTGCATTTTGCTACCGTTATGAAGATTTCATAGACATTCGTTCATCGTGTGTGAAATAAAACGGCCAAGCCACACGTTTTGACTAAAATGTAGAGTATGTGAAGTTAGGCTTGGTAAAGTAAGGGCGCATAGATCAAGAATCTTGGCTCTACATGAGATCTGACCACTTATTCATAGATTTTGATTAAGGTGTAGTGTAGAGCTTGTAGGTTTATAGCGTGTAGTCTTTAGAGCTTGGCTTTATACGAGATCTGATAACTTTTTCACAGGGTAAGCTATGTAGACTCGTCTTGGCAACATTTTTTCTTTTCATGAAAATGTTTTTGGTGGGATAGCTTATCCATGACGCCTTCACTAATTTATAAAACAATGACTGCATTATGATGTCAGTAATTTACTGTCTGATCACGGAAATATGATGCAAAATTGGGTAATTCTTATATTGCTTATGTTAACGTCCGTCCCTTTTTGTTAACACTAATATTGTAACTCATACCAAATTGTAAATGTTATATTCTGGCGATTAAAAAGAGTGACCCGAGTTTCTTGCCAATTCCTCTCAAAGTCCTACTCTAGTCAGCGAATTAGATGTAGGAAAAAAGTATGCTGGCATTTGTTTTGCTGTCGTTCATAAGAATCATTTATTAACCGACGAAAAAAAAAAAGAGAGGTTCTCAAGTCGACCCGTATATTTGTTTTTTTTTTGATCTAAATGAATAAACGTGTTTGACTTTGACTAACGCAACTATAACTATATTTAACCTAACTATTCTTAAAACTTACAATCTACCTATTGTTTTAAATTTTCAGTAAATTATTATATTATTTCTTTCAAAGTATGGACAAGCCATAAATCTCGCTACTGACAGCCTCACATCATTGTTTAGAGAACATTCTCATCCACGTCGTGGCCCGCGCGTGGTGCGGCACCGCGCGCCACTCTCGGACAAATTGAAACGTGTCGTGATTGCTCATCTCCCACATTACGGCTCGTAATCAGTTTGATGACGTCACACCACCATGTCACTCGCTCACTTTAATACCTTATAATATGTTTCTAACATTTTTTTTTTCTTAAATGCAAAAGCAATTTGGAAATCTGCGTCTCTCGGGTTCCGGCCCAGCGCACTACCAACTGTACCGAGCTCCTACTCCGGACTACATTTTCCACATTGCTTTAATATTTAAGTATATTTGAGCTGATTGTATAGCAAATATGCTATAAATATTTATTATCTTTTTCATAAATACTTAATAATAATATAAGCCTTTATTCAGACAATAATTACAATTATTTATAGTGACAACTCTTGTGTGTCGATGACACCGACAACCTGGTCTGTTTGCCCAGCTTTGGCAAAGGCCTCCTCCATTTCCCTCCACGCTGTTCTGTCTCTATCTTTTTCATACAGATTTCTAATTGCTACAAAGATAGTAACCATGGGCGAGTATGTCCCTTGAGCTGCTAGTTAATCATTTACCTGTAGAGGTAACCACACACCTTTAACAATGTGAACACAAACAAATGGTGTACACTAACAAGTATATAAATCAAAACGTAACATGTAATAGATCTGTTAGTGCGGGGACGCGACGTGAAGTGCGCGGTGCATGTCGTTGTTCTCATCTCATTATAGCAGCGAGGTGCGGTCGCGGCGCGATTGCATTCCGTGCCTCGCACACGCGCCGCACACGTCACGCGTCCGCCGCGAACAGAAGGTTCACTTTACACTTTTATGAATGCCCAAAATTACGTTGGTGAGATAAATATTTGTCTTCCTTTTTAGAAAATAAAATCTTCATATCTGAGTTACAGTTTAAGTTCTTACCACGTATGATTAGGTTGTGGAATGAGCTCCCTGCCAAAGTTTTCCCAAGAGAATTAAGCATGTGGTTCTTCAAGAAAGGAGTATAAGGTTTTTAAAGGATCGGCAATGCGTGTGTGACACCCCTGGTATTGCAAACATCCATAGGCTACGGTAACTGCTTACCATCAGGCGGGCCGTATGCTTGTTTGCCACCTTGGTAGTAAAAAAACAGTTATAAACAATTATTACAGCTGGATCCGAAGCTACTATTGCACAGATTTTTAGTAAAGGTAGTTATTTGGCGACCAGTAATAAAAGATTGATTAAACCTTTCCAGAGAAACATTGAACCTACGTACCTAACCAAGTTGACCTTCTGTACTAAACGCCGCGTGTGTGTCGGGTGTCGACGTCACGGTCGCTCACTCACAAGGAACATCTCTATTGAATGCCGCATGATACAGCTGTAGCGGTATAGAGTTAACTCTACCTACCTACGAGTATTTATACATACACACGTACAATAATTTACAACGATAACGAGACAGTCAGCAGTCAGTGCGTTTATAAGATAACTTCTTCTTTGATCGTAGGTACTTAAATTTTTTGTCTTTTATAGCAACTCCCGCATTAGGGAATAAACTCTGTATCGAGGGGGACTGTACAAACATACAATTAACGGACACAAAGTACACCCATACTCGGGACAATCATTTGTGGATCACACATATTTTTGAACCATGTGGGGATCGAATCCGCAGCACCGCGCAGTGGTAAATGGTGAGGTGAATCAACCGTGCAGTCTATTTACAATGCACATATTGTAGGTACAATCGACCAAGTTTTTTTTTTTTTTTTTTTTTATCAATAAACACTTACATCTATCATTACAGACTAAATCTAATGCGATAGTGCAGGAACTAAGAAATATAGGTAACTAAAACTAATTTACATTATAACTTAATATATAGTAGATAGCCCTTGTGAACTCGCTCAGTGAGCACGTAAACAAATCGACTTGCTGAGCCACTGTATTGAGCGCACGCAGCGCTCGCGTCAGCGGCGCTTTCTGCAGCAAGTTAGTGCGCGCGTGCGGCACCGACAGCAGCGCCGGTCGCCGCCGCCGGGCCGTGTACTCGTCCGGCACGCATAGCCGCACCTCTGCCAGCACGGCCGGGTTGTGCACCGTCCCCCGGATCACTTTGACCACGTAGGTGGCTAGAGAGGCTTCTCTACGTACTTCTAGTTTGGTGTAGCCTACCATACCCAGAATAAATAAAGTGGGATACAATAGCGGATAGCCCGGGTATACCCCATACCGCTTAAGGTATAAGAACCGTATGAATTTATTCTGGATACGCTCCAACATTAATTTATATTTGGCTTCGTGTGGAGACCAAACTACCGCGTTACATTCTAGGTGGCTTTTTACGAGTGCCTCAAACAATGCCTTTAAAGCCCCTATGTTAGTAAAACCATTTGCCTGCCTCAGAACAAATCCTAAATTTTGGTAAGCTCTTTTACATACTGCAACAATATGCTTGCGGAAATTTAAATCAGCAGTAAAATAAACTCCCAGGTCTTTCGCTTCGGTAACCCGCTGCATCGGCGTCCCTTCCATGTGGTACTGGTGGTGAAGCGGAGCACGTGCACGACTGTACGAGAGCACTGAACATTTAGCCACGTTGAAGTAGAGTTTATTTTCTAAGCTCCAACTTATAACTCTATTGATATCCTGCTGCATCGTATCATGATTCGTAGTCCGTTTCACCTCCATTACCAACTTTAAATCATCGGCAAACAAAAGAGGGGTAGAACTTTTGACGACCGCAGGTAGGTCGTTCACCATCAGGATGAACAGCAAAGGTCCTAAGTTGCTACCTTGACTCACGCCGGATCTCGTGAAGTAAGGTTCAGAGAGGTACCCATTACAGTCTACGTATTGGCATCTATCCCGTAAGTAGCTGGCGAAGAACTTCAGGGTATGCGGGGTGCATCTCACGCTAGCTAACTTCGACAGCAGGATATCATTATCGACGGTGTCGAACGCCTTCCTGAAGTCGAAATACGCCACGTCTACCTGCTCCCCAGCATCCACCGTCGGCACTAGGTGCGTCATCAGCTGTAACAAGTTACCTGTCGTCCCTCTTCCCGGGCGGAATCCATGCTGCGCATTGGACAGCTGACTGCTTATCTGCACGTATAGAGAGCTATGGATCGCCGCCTCGAACACCTTCGCCGGGGTACATAGGACAGCTACAGGCCTGTAATCACTGGGCTCGGAGCCCCCCTTACCCTTGGGTACCGGAACAACACGGGTTAGTTTCCATCTGTCAGGAAAGATCGCGGTCTCGATACATATATTAAATAAATGTAACAACGGTTCAGCTAGTACCTCGCGGCAGTCCCTAAATATGTATGATGGTATACCGTCCGGGCCCACCGAGCGCTTGGGCGGCAGCCGGGCGAGCGCGCGCCGTACGTCGGCGAGGCTGAGCGGCGCGAGGTGCGCGCGCACACCGGGCGCCGGCGCCGGCGCCGCGCTCGCCACCTGCACGCTTAGTTTGGCGGGTTCGGGATTGTACACGGACTGAAAAAAAATCGCAAACTCCCGCGCACATTCAGATTCCGATAATGCTCGTTCATTTATTATTAACTTACGCTGACTCGAGGTACCTTTTCTATTTCTCACATAGTCCCAGAACGCACGCGGCTCCCTTGCCAGGTGACTTTGTACGCGGTCACAGTACTGATCGTGTGCTCGTTCAATCGCCGCCTTCACTCTCGCCCGGCACGCGGAGAACGCCTTATAATCATTACTTCTTTTACTAGATTTGTATTGTTTGTGCAATTTGTGTTTAATCATAATATTATTTATTATATCACGCGTATACCATACAGGGTATTTGTATCTCGCGTTGGACTGCTTAACTTTTTTTAGGGGAATACAGATATCTAATATTTTATTTATTTGATCATAGAAAAACTTTAATACAATGTCCGGATCTTTTAAATGATACATTTCACTCCAATCTATAGTAGATAACAAATCATATAACTGGTTAAAGTCAGCTTTATTAAAGTTCCATTGTTTACCTATTGTCGGGCGAGTAGAAGGTGCGTGAGTGTGAGTGAGCGTGGTGTGCGCGGGCGCGGGGGGCGCGGCGAGCGCGACGCTGACGGCGAGCGGCGGGTGGTACGCGTCCACGGGCTGCAGCCCCTCGTCCGCCGCCGTGACGCGAACTCCGCGCGCGCTCAGTACTAGGTCCAACTGTCTATCGTTACAATTTAGCACCGAGTTGCACTGGACGAGTTCACAAAAGGCCGTAAAATATTCAAAATAATTAAGGACATTTATATTGCACGAAAATAAATTAAAATCTCCTAATATAACTAAATTATGCTTATACTTAATACTAATCTTTTCTAATAAACTAAACATTATCATGTATTCGCTTTCATCAGTTTGGGGCGGAATGTACACAATGCAACACGTAAATAAAAACCTATTCTGTAAGTAAACTGCAGCACAAATCAGTTCAAACATGTGATTATCTATTACAAGGTCATCGGGCAGTGTCACGTGACGCAGTTCGAAACGTTGTGTGGCCACTAAAACAACTCCGCCTAACTTGCGTCCATCCGCTCTATCGCACCGTAGTACCCTGTATCCTGGAGGCACAAATTCTGCGTCTTGTATAGCCGAGTTAAGTCCACTCTCAGTAATGGCGAATAAGTCCGATCCCGACGATTCGAGTAGCGATGAGAACTGTAAAGTCTTAGTTCTAAGTCCTCTTACATTTTGGTATAATATGTTGATGGTTCTACTGGGCCTGTGAATCGGCTGGTTTACCTGGGCCACGAAACCAAACCCATTCACTGTACTCTACGTTCAGCGGCCACACCTCTGTGTCACAAAGCTTACTGAAACTGCCTTCTGCAACCCCAACCTTGAATGAGGCATAATTTCGGTCAGTTTTCGGTATTAATTTTTTTACTGTTATTTCCGAGTCGTTTTCTAATACTCTTTTAATATACTCCATTAATTTTTCTTCAGTAGTATCTTTCTCCAATCTCCACACATGCAAATACTTTTTTCGTTCCACAGCTTTTAACGTTACAGTTGACGTATTACCTCCTCTATTAATCGGTTTCCTCTTCTTGTTTATAACTTCGGTCCATATGTTCTTATTATTTATGTCGCCGCTTTTGCTACTCTCTGTTTTCGTGGCCGCCGCTGCCTTCGCGTAGCTCGGCGCAGGTGTCGAACGCGCGCGCTCGCTGCTCCCTGCGGCGCCCGCGCTCTCGATCTGTGGCAGCGCGGGAGTCGCGGGCGGCGCGCTCGGGGCTCCGCTGTCCGCTGGTACATCACGATGATACCGGTACTGCGTGCTGGACTCGATGTTTGGATTATGTTTAACTTGTTTAGTTTTCTGCTTCCCCTTTAATTCTTTTATTTCATTCTCATAGCATATACATTTCTCATTCGCTTCCTTCAACTCCTGTCTTAACTGACTATTCTCTGCCGCTAACACCGCTATAGACGCAGCAGTAGCTTTAACTTCCTCAATAATTTTATTCTGAATATCACTTAGCTTTGCCATTACCATACTATTAATATTCTCCATAATACCTTCCATAAATTTCGTCCCTTCCAAGGTCATTTTTCCGATTTCTTCTTTAAAGTCGTCCTTATCTATGATGCTGGCGCCAACTCCTCTCACTGGGGTGTCGTCTGTTATTCGTCTACGTTGCGTTATATTAGAACAACCATCACAGTTAGAGTTTTTGCAGTAAATATCACAGTTCATTTTGAAATATTATTATTTCAAAATGAACACGCGCGCGCGACAAGGACACCTATATAGCGACTCCTGGGAGTGAAAGAGCGCGACGCACGGCTCGCGACTCGCGACTCGCGCCAACCGGGTTATGCTTATTGTCACTGTTTGTTTATTTCGCGAATTATAAAAATGTTTAAAACGACTAAAGTTCACCGATTCACCACTGTACTCCACTTTCCATCGATACGTTGATATTATAGTTCCATTTTAGACACATTTTTATAGCGATATTGCACTAATTTACTAATTTTAGATATTAAAACCGGGAGCTATCCAAATAGCAAACTACCGCACACGCGCGCCACCTACCGATGTTGGCACTCGACCGTCGTCCGTCAATCAATAAAATTATTCATCCGCTTATCATATCCCTAAAAATGACCCGGCATTTAGTTAATTACCTTTATATATTACACAAAATGAAAAAAACAACACAATATTATAATTTCTTCACATTATTTATTATTTTAGATTCAATATTAAACCAATTGGAAGAAAAAGCCGTAGTATTATGTCAGAAAATAGTTAATAACTAAATAGGTCGTCTCAACCCATAAACTTCCACTGCTGGGCACGGGTCTCTTCCATACATTTGGAGGGATATTAGCCTACTACACCACGCTGGCCAGACGGGTTGTTATAGGGTTTTGTACCGAGTTTTCCCTCTCTTGCAGTGGATATTGTCTGGCTGACTTACTCCCTTAGTCGACATTTGTATTCTTAATCCGTCACCACACGGACTAAATAGGTGGTACGTTGTATATATGTTTCGGTGTGATATGCGGCTCGTTAACCTGTCCTATTGTGCGGCCAATATCCACATTGTGTCCGGCCACTGTCCGGCCCCGCCTGTCCCTGTCCGGACACAATAGCGCAGGTACAGACGCGCCGCACTAATGTTAATTAGAGCTACGATCAGTGTTAACGTTACAAGATGCCGCCATACACATTACACTACTGAGCCTCTAATTAAGATTTGTTTTTTTGTTTGTTTGGTTGAACGCGCTAATCTCAGAAAGTACTGGTTCGATTAGAAAAATATTTTTTTGTCGAATAATAGCATTTATCCAGGAAGGCTATTAAGGCTATATAACATCACGCTATGATCAATAGGAGCTGAGAAGTAGTAAGATATGTTGCCACGCGGATGAAGTCGCGCGCGACCCCCAGTTACATATACATAGCAGACGTGTCCTAGAGTGGAGACCGCGACTCGGTATGCGTAAGGTAGGGCGGCCCCCTGCTAGGTGGACCGACGACCTAATAAAGGTCGCTGGGACGGACTGGATGCGGAAGACGGAGGACCGTGTGCTGTGGCACGAGTTCGGAGATATGCGATAGGCTGAATGATAAACATATAAAAATACAACTTAGTTAGTTGAACAATTTGCTAACACATGTCATTATTCGAATATAAAGAATTTTGCAAAAGCCTTGATAGGTTTTTAAATTGACCTGATGGTCAATCAGAAAAATTCTCTTGTTAAGATAGCACGTTCAAACATTATTTATTTATTTGTTTATACTGTTCAAATAAAATGATGATATACTTGCCCTTATCACTTTTGAATCTTTGTCGGATGTTACATCGGAAAGGCAAGTCTAATAGAGCCTGCAAAACTTAAAAAAAACCATTCTAAACAAGTCTGCAGATTATTCTAAATGTATCTAAAATATGATATAGGTAGTATAAATAAAACTTGACACAAATGTGTTCGCCATTGACGAGTGTTCAATGGGAGGTGAAATCACCTCTGCGTGGTGTAAGTGGGTGATTTGTCGTACAAAGTGCTGCCACCTAGCGGCGAGTAATGTGCGACGACGGCGAGCGCATTATGCAAATGTTGCAGGATTTATAACTGAAGTGAAGAGTAGTAGGTGTGCCACCAGAACAGAACGTACAGACATACAGTATAATTCACATATTATAAACACTATATATATTATTATGTTAACTTTGAGTGCACGGATGGCGTGTTGGTATTTAAGGCTACGTGACGTGTTCTGGATTTGATCCACGTGCGGGACCAAACATTATGTAATGCGTAAACGATTGTTCCGATTCTTAGTGGCATTATTTGAGCCTAAAATGACATAGTCCCAAGTTCACAGGTGGTATTGATCCACTTAGTTTAAGGAGAGACTTTGCCTCCTTGCGTGTGTTCTACCGCCTGTACAACAGGCTGTGGATCATATCAAACAATTCCGAGGAATTGTTTGATATGATGCCCACGGCCACATTTTATCAACGCACCTCCCGCCACCGACAGGGAGTTCATCCGCACATTTTAGAACCTTTATCGTGCCGCACTGTGCGGTTTCAGAGGAATTTCCTCCCACATACGATTAAGTTGTGGAATGAGCTTCCTGCCGAGGTTTTCCCGAGAGACTATAGCATGGGGTTCTTCAAGAAAGGAGTTATAAGGTTTCTAAAGGGTCGGCAACGCGCGAGTGATACCCCTGGTGTTGCAAGCGTCCATAGGCCACGGTAACTGCTCACCATCAGGCGGGCCGTAAGCTTGTTTGCCTGCTTGGTAGTATAAAAAAAAACTGTCCGACTGAGGAAATACCTCCTTACAGAAGACCACAGTGAAACAACTACACGTCGTGGTGTACCTGTGGTTCTCCAGTGCTCGTTTTACATAAACCTTCGTGTTACAAACAATATAAGCATCCATAGGCTACGGTAATTGCTCACCATCAGGCGTAGCGTATGCGTGTTAGCCACCTAACTAATAGGGAGTAGAATTTGCATTGATATACCAATTTTAAGGTATTGTTCTAAAACTTTTTTTTATACTACTTGGGTGGCCATCAAGCATACGGCCTGCCTGATGTTAAGCAGGTACTGCCTATGGACGCTTGCAATACCAGATGTGTCACTTGCGTGTGCCCAACCTATTTTTTTTATACCAGGACTTTAAGATGGAATATCCCTGGGATGGGAATATGTTTCTTTTAAAACTATCTATATACTACTACGCATCCCTAAATGAGCGCTGGAGACCTGTACTCACACACAGGAACACAACTATACCGCTGTGTGCAGTTATTTGGCTGTGGTCTTCTGTAAGGTGGAGGTCCTTGTCCAGTCGGGCTTGCTCTCTAGTATGATGCCCTACATCACTTACTATTTTTATACAAACTTTAATCCCCGTTTTACCCTTAATGCCGAACGGAGTTTTAAAAAAAATGATCATTTATAGACAGAGTGATTAAAAATAGAGTTCCATTGCCTACTGCCTCATCATCAGATCAATTCCAAGGTACTATTATTTTTTGCTACACTACATTTGTTTTGTTATTGTCGCTTAACAACCTGTAGTCGCCATCCGCGAAATATTTCTCATGAGGAAGTTCCGATGACCACCTGTGACACACACTTCACCAAATTATACTTTCCAAATGAAAATGTTTGATTTATTTATTTATTCAACTTCATATACAAAAGTACATTGGAAGACTTAATGCCAATGGCATTCTATATACAATAAATATAAATACATACATATATATACAATAAATATCAACTAAATCATTGCGATGAATCTGCCTTTTTATTTAGAAGGACTTATTTTTTTTTTTTTTTTTTATACTACTTAGGTGGCAAACAAGCATACGGCCCGCCTGATGTTAAGCAGTTACCGTAGCCTATGGACGCTTGTAATACCAAAAGTATCACTTGCGTGTTGCCAAGCCCATTTATTTTTACTCCAGGGCTTTATGGTGGGAGTATCCCTGGGATAGGCATACGTTTCTTTCAAAACGCATCCCTAAATGAGCGCTGGAGACCTGTACTCACACACAGGAACACAACTACACCACTGTGTGTAGTTATTTGGCTGTGGTCTTCTGTAAGGTGGAGGTCCTTCCCCAGTCGGGCTTGCTCGCTAGTATGGTGCCCTACCTCTCTTAAAATTCCCGCACTTTCACCTTAAACGTGAAACGGTTAGTGGACATCCTGATTTCCAGAGGCAAAGCATTCCAAAGAAGTGCGAATTGTACAGGAAATGAAGAACCAACAAAATTCGAGCTGTGAGAAGGACATAGTAGAAGTAGATTATTAGAAGAACGAAGGTTTCTGTTGTGATTATTACACAGGTACTGAAAGTAGTATGTTAGGTAGGACGGGGGAGTGGGAGACATTAGAAAGTAAAAGAGGGTAGTGAGAGAGCGTAAGCTACGACGTTGACGAATAGGTAACCAATTCAATTGTGAACGAAAGGTAGACACATGGTCATACTTGCGAAGGTTATAGATGAATCGAATGCAGTTATTAAGAAGACGATCGAATTTATTGAGAAGGTCTGCATTCAGGTCCAAATAGCACACGTCAATAATAGTCAATTAAAGGGAGAACTAAAGTTTGCACAAGCATCACCTTAGTCTTGGATGGGAGGAAGTTCTTCAGGCGATAAAGGGCACGAAGGGTACTTGTGACTCTTTGGCTGGCACTGGTAACTTGGACTTGCCAGTTCAAAGAGGAGTCAATGTATAAGCCTAAGTCTTTGACATGCGTACTTAGAGTTATGGCAGCATTGTTGAAAATGACTAGTGGGAGCAATGATGTGTCTAGTCTATTTAGCATCTGTTTACTGCCCAAAATGATCGCCTGGCACTTGGATTAACCGACAAACCAAACCTATCTGACCAGTCTTTAATGAATTCCAAGTCGCCATTTATATTGTTAATTGCCGTTAGGACACAATCAACGCTATCCTGTGTGTAAAGTTGCAAGTCGTCAGCATACAAATGATACGTACACTGAAGGTCTTGGGTTATGAGATTGATAAAAATTAAAAACAACATAGGAGAAAGAATGCCACCTTGAGGAACACCAGAGCCAAGATCACACCATATAGATGAAGAATCATCCAGGTGGACTGACTGCTGACGCCCTTGAAGATCTCGAGAACCATTCAAGTGCTTCGGAAGAGATCATAAAGTAGGCGAGGATGGCTATTAGGATATCGTGACTGACGGTGTTAAAGGCGTTCGAAAAGTCAACTAAAGTCAAAACAGTGACTTTAGCGTCCTCCATGCCCGCCCGCACATCGCCAGTCACTTTAAGGAGTGCAGACACAGTACTGTGGCCCGGCCTAAACCCAGATTGCTGTGGGCTTAGCAAATTATTGCGGTACACAAAACTAGATAATTGTTTGTGGGCACAGGCTTCAAGTACTTTGGAAAGGAATGGGAGTATAGGACGGTAATGGTTAACAAGAGTCGGATTAGGGATTTTGGGAATCGGAATTACAAAGGCCTTTCGCCATATCAATGGAAAACAGCCTGTATAGAGATTTATTGCAAAAAATATTATAATCACTACATTAATATTATATTATTATGAATTCCCTCGATTCCTTATGGATCCATCATAACAATTTTTTTTAAATATGGGTCAATCTGGAAGAATAACCTGTTAATACTTAATGTATTATTTATAATAGCGAGTACCTATAAGCGCAGCGCTGTGGTACTGTGCTCTTACTGACATCCAAGCACGGACTTCTTGCAGCAGTTGCAGCAGCGTGGCAGCACGAACATTGCCCTGGTCGTGTCTTGGAACAACCTCCCCTTGTTGTACTTCTTAGCGTCGAATGCGGGCATGATTATGCTGCCTTTGCTGTCGTATTTGGGTCCCTCGGGCCACAGCACGTGACGATGGCAGAACCGTCCCTTCAAGCGCAAATCGTGAATGTAAGCACCTCTCGCGGGTGCCATGTCAAGTTGATCGGCATTTGGAGGCCTGCGGTCAAGCGGCGGCGTCGTACGCCACAGCCGGACTGCATATACCGGCATGCGTCCCCCACCAGGCTTTTGTACTTTTTGTATGGGATGCAAACCAGCTCTGCCTTGATTAGATTTAGATTTGGTCTCCCCTGAAGTTTTTGGGGTCCTCGCGTGTGTTCGTACCTGCGCCACATTCATGGCGGCAGCAGCAACGCTCGGCGCTATTTTGGAACTGCTGGTGTACAGAAACAGTCTTTTGTTTTTATCTACGAGTCGTTTCCACTTTTCCGCGTGACCGTCCTTGGTAGTCACGTCGGCACGACTGGGCCTATCTTGTTCATTGTACTTGTCCTTGCTGCGTTGGGCAAGTTTTCTTGCATCGCGATTGTTCATTTGCATGTCATTGAAGCTTTTGAAAAAAGTTGTGTCGCCTTCTGCATCGTGACTGTTCCTCTGCATGTCATTGAAGCTTCTGTAAAGGGTAGTGTCGCCTTCTGCATTGCGATTGTTCCCCTGCATGTCATTGAAGCTTCTGTAAAGGGTAGTGTCGCCTTCTGCATTGCGATTGTTCATCTGCATGTCATTAAAGCTTCCGAAAAGGTTAGTGTCGCCTTCGGCATCGCGATTGTTAATCGGCATGTTATTGAAGCTTCTGAAATGGGTAGTGTCGCCTTCTGCATCGCGATTGTTCATCTGCATGTCATTGAAGCTTCTGAAATGGGTAGTGTCGCCATCGGCATCGCGATTGATCATCTGCATGTCATTAAAGCTTCCGAAAAGGTTAGTGTCGCCTTCTGCATCGCGATTGTTAATCGGCATGTTATTGAAGCTTCTGAAATGGGTAGTGTCGCCTTCTGCATCGCGATTGTTAATCGGCATGTTATTAAAGCTTCTGAAATGGGTAGTGTCGCCTTTTGCATTGCGATTGTTCATCTGCATGTCATTGAAGCTTCTGAAGGGGGTAGTGTCACCTTTTGCATTGCGATTGTTTATCGGCATGTTATTGAAGCTTCTGAAATGGGTAGTGTCGCCTTTTGCATTGCGATTGTTCATCTGCATGTTATTGAAGCTTCTGAAATGGGTAGTATCGCCTTTTGCATTGCGGTTGTTCATCTGCATGTCATTGAAGCTTCTGAAGGGGGTAGTGTCGCCTTTTGCATTACGATTGTTCATCTGCATGTTATTGAAGCTTCTGAAGGGGGTAGTGTCGCCTTCTGCATTGCGATTGTTCATCTGCATGTCATTGAAGCTTCTGAAATGGGTAGTGTCGCCTTCAAGTTGTGGCGCGGGAGAAAAGTTCTGGAAAGGGTTTTTGGAGGGAAACGGTATGTTCGGTAAATTGAAGTTCACGGGTGTGATTACCGGTATCATGTTGAAACGACGCGCCGCCTCTGGTGCAGGTGCCGCGTCAGCCCCGTATTGCTGCTCCAACGGATAATCGTCGTTGTTCTTCCGCAAGTTGTTCTTGATCACCTCCTCGAAATCCGAACTCTTAATAGCAGTTGTGGAGTTATTTTTGTCTGAAACATGTTTCAGTGAGATTTTAATGGGAAACATCGATGTGACATCGCTTGAACTTATGAATAGCTTAGTGATGACACGTGATGTTACATGATGTATAGCGAGTAATGCGGAAGCAGCTCACTGACCTGTGTCGATGTTGTCGATGCTAGCGCGCAGTGACGTCACACTGGCCAGCGCACACGCTACCCGCAGGAACACCGACATGAGACCAAGTATAACTTCCACTCAATACTCGTAACAACTGTACTGAACTTCGAGTATAACTCGTCGTATAACAGGTCGTAACAAGACCGAAACGAATTGTATCAACTATTTACTTCATATTTGTTGCCTTTACATATACGAATTTGTTTTATAATGAGATAATAAAAAATAAATGTACTTATGTTGTAATATTAATGTGATCTAACTGCACACAGCCTTGTAGTGTGTATATATTATATTGTGAACTATTATGCTTAAACATTCAACTCGCCGATGATTTCATACCAGCATAGAATTTGCCGTGCTTTAAAATAGACTAAGTACAGGCAGCTAGTATATCAATGAAAGAAAAATATTTTGACACGAAAAAGGATACTGTATAAATATCGTACAAATAAAAACCTTAGTCTAATTAATTAGGAAATAAAATATTTTAAACCACCAGGACAGCGACAGTTCAGTTAACTGTTTTATAGAGGTATATATATACTACACACGTACTTGTGATTTATACTAGTTATTATTCACTACAAACGCACTCGTGGTTTATACTAGTTAATATGTACTACAGATATACTTGTGATTTATACTAGTTATTATGTACTACAGATATACTTGTGATTTATACTAGTTATTATGTACTACACACGTACTTGTGATTTATACTAGTTAATATGTACTACAGATGTACTCGTGATTTATACTAGTTAATATGTACTACAGATATACTTGTGATTTATACTAGTTAATATGTACTACAGATGTACTCGTGATTTATACTAGTTAATATGTACTACAGACGTACTCGTGATTTATACTAGTTAATATGTACTACAGATATACTCGTGATTTATACTAGTTATTATGTACAACAGATGTACCCGTGGTTATATACTCAGAACATGAAAGCTCATATTACCTACAAGGAACATTATGTAGGTATCTAAAATTGTAGCATCTCAACGCAATTACAGTTTTATGGCTCATCGTAGAGATAAGAGGCGGCACGAATGTGTTGTTGTTCGCTGATGGGCACTCGCGCGCGTGACGAATCTGACAATTATGTGTTATCTGTGCGATATATAAGCGCAGAGCGTCGCCGCCTGCGTGTGTGTGCCATGTGGCTGTGGGCGCTGCTCTCGCTCGCCGCGGTGAGACCTACCTCGTCTGTGTCTGCTTTCCTGTCCCTCCTCAGCTCCACACTCCCTATTACAGTTCGTTTGTTTGCAGATCCACGAGGCGCTGCCTCTGCGCGACCCAAGACAGTTCAACATAGATGTAAGTTATTTTGTGTTACGTTACCTAAGTACCTACATAGAGAAAGGCCTCCAAATTTATTACACCTTTTTCAGTAATTATATTAATTATTTAAATCTTAAATGCTATTTATTAGAAAGTAAGTACATTTTATACTTACTTTCTAATAAATAGCATTTAAGATTTTGAATCACATATAATATATCGACATAACCGTGGTGGGTGGGGTGCTTACAGCCCTCGGCGATATCCAACATCGAGCTGCTGGTCCCGGTGGGGATGGCCGACGACTGGCAAGAGCGCGACGAGCGCGACTACCGCGATGATCGCTCCATCGATTTCGACTCACGCGAAGACTCAGACTCCGATGAAAGCTTTAGCTCCATCCCCGCAAACGCGTTCATACTGGACCAAAACTCGGTGACACCGCGTACACGTGCGCTCCCAGGCGCCCCCGATGCGCCTAAGTATATAAAGAATCGTTCATTTTACTTGACACATCTGTGGCCGCGCACTTTTAAAGCACAAAGTAAGGAGCAGAGCGACAGAGAGTCAGACAGTGCCCCCAAGCCTCCGCACAAGGTGACTCAGGAGGCGTGCCGCTCACTGGCGCGCCAGCAGAAAGGCAGAGCGCGCGAACTGCTCATGTACCTGTGCCAGGAGCTCATAGACGTGCTGGGGACGCGCTGCGACTGCTGCGAGGACCAGTGGCGATCCGGAGACAGATACAACCGCGCCAAGCCTTTGTTTGGACCTCTCGGAGGCCGCCGCGAGTTGCCGCCGAAATACGGCGCAGTGTGAGTATGCCTCGGTAACTTTGTTTCATGAAATATGATTACATATCCTTGTCGTGTATTAAATTCCTCTTTATTTTTAGAGGATATTCCAAAAACGAACCTCATACTATCCATAAATATATTCTCTGAGAAACCGGATGGGTGGGGGGATGCGGAGGCGAGAGCGAGTGCAAGACAACAACGCGCCTGTACTATGAGTGCCTGCCGTTCACGAGAACGATTGACATGTGGCGTGTTGTGACCCGTGCTTCTGTTGCAGACCCAAGCACAGCGTCAACGTGTAGCTGCGCACGCGCGTGTGTGCGTGCCGACAACACACGTCGCCTCCTCATCACTATCACAGTTTTAAGTTATAATTAGTCGTGTTCTCGGAGGGAATTTGTATTGAAAAAACATTTACTGATTATATAAATAGTTCTATCAGTTTTATTACTAAACTCACTAACTAATGGCATAGCAATAGGGTGGTATTACGGGGAAAATTCCACGGGCCCTCGTCGGCCCGAGAGTTGCCGTGAACACAGAAAGATCCTAATATTTATTATAACAATATTGCTACGGGCTTTAAAAGGTTTAGTTACACAACTGTCACTAACAGTCTGTATAAGTACTGTTAATTACGTGTATTATTTATCTCGTATTACTATGACAACGTCGTGACAACGACAAACAACAGGTCTTAATCGTTTAAAGTATTTTTAAGGTTTGTATACCTTTTATTACTTGACGTTTTGGCAGATAGGCACCAACCGGGAGTCGGGATCGTGGACAAGTTGATCTCATGAAGATAAATAATGATTACATTATTTATCTTCATGAATTCAATTCATATTATCCTAACCATGACCTGCACGTTCACCTCATACCACACTCTCCACTGTGTCGACGGCACTGATGTCCTTTTACTCCTTGCCCTCTCATGACTACAGTGGTATAGCTTAATTGATTGACTATCGTTGAGAAGTTTCAATGAACATTGAGCCTGATCGAGTTAGTATGCTGCGTATCTTGGCTGCGGCCCTAGCACTGACAATATTCATGAACCATCAGGTTCGTCTGACACCAGCACCAATAAATATGCAATAGTTAACGAATACCATACATGAACGGTACAGGGGCACGTCCTTCGTTTGTCATCACTAACTTATACAGCAGTACCTACTTGTGTGTTGTTCTAAATAAAAAGAATATATTGTTAATAAACTGCTGTGAATAACAACACTTGATCAAGCATCCGTCGGCCAAGTGCCGGCACCACGTGACGGCGACCAGCACACACACACACGTCACACACACACACACACACACACGCGCGTGCCACATGTATATTGTACGGAACACAAAACAATCAAAGTACACATACACTTTTGATAGATTTTTTTATTGAAATAATAAATTTTACAATAAAATCTACAGTGATATGGAAATAATATACTAACTATGCTATGCTCCGTCTGACTAAAGAAATACGAACATATGTTTCACACAATTCTTCCATCTAATCTAGCATCGTCGAAGATATCACATACGTTTCGTTAGTTCATCAACATGATCCTTATCATCATCTCAGCCTGATGACGTCCACTGTCAAACGTAGGCCTCCCACATTGGCCAATCCTGAGCTGCCTGCATCCAGTCCTTCCTGCAGCTCTGATGATGTCAGCTGTCCACCTAGTGGGAGGTAGTTCCACGCTGCATCTTTCTGCTCGTGGTCGTGGTTTCGTTAATTAAATGACTTGAAATACGGGGTTCTGACCTTTATGGTAAAAGTGAAGAGGACAATACGATCGTGTACTATACACGAGACTGTATCGCGCCTATTTAAGGCTGGGGTCTTCAAGACTGGTAATCCGTAGTCTACAATCTTCTTGCTAATAGATGTAATGAATGAGGTATTGTTGTGAGATGACAGAGATAATGAATTGTTTTTATGCAATGTAGTCAAGGTTAATTTGTTTGTGTCGAAACTTAACTTGAACCACTTGCTGTTAGCCCACGTAACTTTGGCGACAATGTAATACAGTCATTGGATGAAATTTGGCACAGAGATAGATCTAGATAGTCTGGAATAACACATACGCTACTTTTTACAGCGATAACCGACATCCACGCGGGCGGAGCCGCGGGCAACAATTTATATTTATTAATCTGTGTAATTGACTGTTTGTTATATTGATTAAAATAAAGTATAACAAGTGAACGCTACAACAGTCATTCAGCCACGCACTGGCGCGTGCCTGGTCGCGCCTAACGCTGGCCCACTCTTCACAGTCACGTAACTTTATAATAAACACGAACTGCTAGAAATTTTAAAAATACAGGTATTAACAGATTAAATATATAAATTAATTGCTGTTGCGCTCACATATACGAGAAAGGTGTTGAATCTTTTGCAGCTCGGACCGATTATGCAAAATGTACAAAAATCATACATAATCTCATATTTTTCCGATGTTTTCTCAATGTTAGCCACCAACCGTTACCAAAACGCTTTACGGTCTTAGATGTATGAATAAACGGTATATTTCTGTTAATTTTCTTACATTTAGTGAGTAAATAATATTTTCTGAGCGCAATTGTCCTTGAAGGAAATACAAGTTTCAATACATTTGTATATACTAAACGCTACCCGCATAATGTTCCGTGGAGCATGTCCGTCGTTTCTTTAGTCGGAGAGAGAAAGAGAGTGTATGGGGATGGAGTATGTATGTATGTATGTATGTGGTCAGCGCGTGGTGTGATGAGCGGCGCGCGGCAGCAGCTCGTGCAGCGGGGCGCGCGCCGCGCTGCGCTCGTGCATGTACTGGCGGCGCGCGGGGGGCAGCCCGAACTGCGGGAACGGCGCCTCGTCCAGCGGGATCAGCGCCACGCCGTTCGCGCCGCTCTTCTGCAGGATGTGCCCCTGGCCCGTGCCGCTGCGCCGCCCGCTGTGCCCCTGACGCACCTGACACCAACAATATATTCTTCCTCCACGTTTCATATCATCATAGCCTTTGCAAGTCATTGCTTGCAAAGTCAGGAGTGTTACTTGAGCTTACTTACATATTCAGGCTGCTCAATATGAATGTCAAACTAGAACAACTAGCTTGTTCTAGTTTGTCTAAGTTAATTTATTCATTTTATGTTATTAATGATTTCTCATTGAATGTTTTTTATATATACAAAACTGAACAGGCAAATAATTAACATACCCGTCAAGAATAAGAGGTATGCTATGCTAATAACAGATTATATTATTACATTGAATTTGGTTCAGAAACTCACCTTAAGCAACTTATACTTGAATTTAGTCTGTCCCTTCTCCACGTTCGTCGAGTTATCTTGGTCACTGTCTTGTGCAACGTCTGGTTTGTCCTGTGGTTCGTTATTGTTTCGACGTCCACCCTGTTGAACCCCATGTTCGTTCTCATCTTCTTGATTTGTAGGTTCGTTAGTGCGTTGATCATTATTTGCCTCATGTGAGAGATTGCTCTGTTCATTGATTTCGTAATCATGCTCTAGTTCTTGCTGGCTTTCGTTTTGATTCTCCACTATTTTGTTTTCAAGCTTCGCTGAGTGATGCCCGTCATAATCCTTATCACGTTGATCGTTTTCTTGCTTTTCGTAATGACTAGCAGACGCGCTGTTGTCATAATTTCCTAACATTCTATCGCCCTGTCTAGGCTGTCCGACGCGTCGACCATTCTTGTCATCTATCTCTCGATTATTGTCATCCATTTGTTCTGGATAATTGCGGCGCTTCATGTTTAACTTGACCCGTCGTCGACGCCGGTCATGTTGACTGTAAGGATAACCACCTCGTTCTCTGTAGCGGGGACGGTTTTGTAACCTATTACGCATTCCACGAAATCGTTTGTTGTTAGTTTGACGTCGTTCACCGGCCTGTTCTCTGGTCCTCATGTATCTCTGCCTGTTCTGTGTGTTGACAGAATGTTGTCGTCGTCGACCAATCCTCTTATAGACACGCCTGGCGCCGTACAAGGCACCACGTGACATGTGTTTTCTTCGCTTGTGGTGTGCGCAGTGGTGGTGGTGACGATAGCCCGGCGTCACCATCACGGTCACGATCATGGCCGGCTCCTCCTCACTCTCAGGCGTGTTTTCATTATAGTCATATTCTTCTAGCGTCTCTGTCATTTTATGGTCGCCGCCGTCGAGCTCGTTGTTTCGGCGACGAAAATTAAACCCATTCTATAATGTTATAATAATATGTTTTTTTAAGTTTAATTGAAATGTATTCTAAAATATCATTCTTACTTGGAGATGGATGGGATTGTTATAAGCCAAGTGGATAAAATTACGTATCAACAACATACACGTAATATTTTTTATTGCTAATTGATGAATAAACGATCTGACGATAATAGGTAACCGCCGCTCATTGTCATTGTGACAAGGGAGGGATAAAGGAGGGGGGCATGTAGGACGTTCGAACGTCACCAATACAACAGCTCACTAAGGGAGGAAATAGGAACACCATACAGGCTAGCAAGCCAGACTGGGGAAGGACCTTCACTTTACAGAAGACTACAGCCAAATAACTATAACTATACACAACGGTGTGGTTGTATTCCTGTGTGTGACCAGCACAGTGACAGGTTTGGACAGAAATGTTATTCTATCCTAGAGATACTACATCGGAAAGCTGATTGGCTACACGCAAGTGATACTTTTGGTATTGAAAGTGCTACGGATAACTGCTTAACATCAGGCGCGCCGTATGCTTGTTTTCCACCTAAGTAGTATTAAAAAAATCAGCAATTTGAGCCTCTCAATCTTTTCTTTTAATAAAAGACAACACCCGCACTAGTGAACAAGCTCAGTGTCGCGGGGAACTTAACAATGAGCGGACACAACGAACAACCAGACTAGGGATAACTATTTATTGCTTACAGATTTATTTGTCCTATGTAGGGATCGAACCCACAACATGCCGCGCAGTGGTAAATAGCGAAGTAACCACTGAAACCACTGAACCAAACGTGCAGTCAAAAATTTAAAAACAAATTTGTTTTATCAAGTGATCTGTAGTATAGACCCGCTAGGGCTCATTATTGATTAGAACCCTCAATCATTACTGTACATGTAGTAATTGAGAAGTCCCAAATAATTAGGCCCTACCACTGTAGTTAGTGGAACCATATTCCACTAACTACAGTGGTAGGGTATGGTATATGGCGTAGGGAATGGGCAGGGCGTGGTACGGTTTGCAATGGACATTAGCACCGCGGATATATCCAGGTGGCTGGAGAAACCGGAGTTGTTAGTTAGTTAGAGTTAGGAGTATACCTGGAGTCGGTCGTCGTCCATGTAGTAGAGCAAGTCTTTGTTGAACACCCGCTCGTTCGGCTCGTTGTAGGTCAGTTCAGGCGATGACTCATTCACCAGCACGGATCTCTCATCGACGCCCGGCTCCGTCGCCGGGTTCTGGCTCTCCATGTCTATCTAACGATTCAATCATGGATTCATCAGTAGTAAGTAGACATTTTTAGTTAACAAAAGAGACAACTGAAATGCTAAAATATACAATGCGATTTTTGGTAAAGAGTAAAAATAAGAATAAGGAAATTAAAAAATAATATAAACTTTTATAAGTTGATTTTACTGTGTAGATTTTCCTGCAAAATGATGGTCATTTATGTAAAGTAAGTGCCGCTAGCGCCGCGCGTACCAGAGTAGGTACCTACATGACATTTCGGTGTATTGTGCATTTGTATAATTAAAATATAGCCCGCTAAAATATAGGCGTCCAACTTTAATCTATTACTGATTCTAAACAAACTTTTTTTTTTTTTTTAAGAGAGGTAGGGCACCATACTAGCAAGCAAGCCCGACTGGCGAAGGACCTCCACCTTACAGAAGACCACAGCCAAATGACTACACACAGCGGTGTAGTTGTGTTTCTGTGTGTAAGTACAGGTCTCCAGCGCTCATTTAAGAATGGGTTTTGAAAGAAACGTATTCCTATCCCAGGGTTACTTCCATCTTAAAGCCCTAGTGTAAAAAAATGGGTTGGCAACACGCAAGTGATACCTCTTGTAATGCAAGCGTCTATAGGCTACGGATACTGCTTAACATCAGGCGGGCCGTATGCTTGTTTGCCACCCAAGTAGTATAAAAAAAAAAAAAAACTACTTTCAGCTTTCGTCTATACCGAAAATAGTTTTCTGATGTTGTGTATTGATGTTGTTGTGTAGAAGTAAATATGCTACTTATACACTAACATCATGGACGTTATATTTTAGTGTAAGACCAATATTAAAAAATAATTCGAGTTATTTATTAAGCAGGTTATATTTAGTATTATGTACTAATAAAGTAAACTCGATGTCCCACATAACTATACTCATGGGGACAGTTTGAGTTTAAGAGAGGTAGGGCACCATACTAGCGAGCAAGCCCTACTGGGGAAGGACCTCCACCTTACAGAAGACCACAGCCAAATGACTACACACAGCGGTGTAGTTGTGTTCCTGTGTGTGAGTACAGGTCTCCAGCGCTCATTTAGGAATGCGTTTTGAAAGAAACGTATTCCTATCCCAGGTTTACTTCCATCTTAAAGCCCTGGTGTAAAAAAAAGGGTTGGCAACACGCAAGTGATACCTCTGGTAATGCAAGCGTCTATAGGCTACGGATACTGCTTAACATCAGGCGGGTCGTATGCTTGTTTGCCACCCAAGTAGTATAAAAAAAAAAAAACAGTGGGACTCTTCGGTTCGTTCAGTGACTCGCATATTGTACGTACTTACAGTATTAATAGATACCTACCTGAGATATCAGGGGCTCAATAGCAGGTCGTGACCTGTACGTGGTCAGATCGATGTGGTGCACATCAGTGTGCGCGTGGCTCGTGGTGGTGCCGGGCGGCGTCGACGGAGGCGTGGTGACGTCCTCCACCGTGTGTGTGGGTGGAGTGTGCACGGTGGTGTGTGAGGGCGGCGATGACGGCACTCCCGTGGTGGTCTCCTCGCCGCTGCGGTAGTCGTAGTTGTCGCGCATCAGTTGTCGTCGCAGGTTGTCTATCAGGTTCGGAGGGCCATGACCAGTCTGAGCCATCATCAACGTCTCGTCTAGTAACGAGCCCACTGTTGTGTTCTCGCTAGCTGAAATATCATGAGTTATCGTGAAGTATTCTTATTTCACACAAAAGTGCAACAAGCATACAATGTACCTGATGGGACATCGCAACCGTAGTCTATGGAACCGTGTATAGACACGGTTCCATAGACTACGGTTATTGCCATAGGTTATTGGCTTATTGCCATAGGGCAATAAGCATAAGTTGACAGCCATCACTGCCACCCAGCAACAAAACAACACACTGTAGCTTGTGGATACTGCAATAAGCTTGGCATAAAATGAATGTTGCCGACACAAACATTTTAATCTGTAAATGAGCGCTGGAGACCTGTACTCACTCTAAGGCACACAATTATACCACTGCGTGTAGTCGTTTAGATGTTGTCTTCTTAAAGATGGAGATCCTTTCCTAGTTGGGCTCGTTTGCTTGTTAAGTGCTTCAATAATCTAAGAAAAATGTTCGCCTGCTGTCAGTACAGCATTTTCCCAATAAGCACTGAAATTTTAATCGTTTCATAACTCGTTTTTCGTAGTCTGTGAAGCTGACAGCAAACCGCTCTTGTCTTTATCAGTGATACAGTGATCTGATAATACATGACAGTAGGACGCGTACATTGTGTTCTCTGTGGCTTCTGTTATATCGCAGGCGCAGACCAGGTATGTACGGCAGGCTGGACCAGTGAAACTCAGTGGGAGCTTCAACAATTACTTACAACTAAGTCCAATGCTAGGAGTGAAGTGGAGGTCCTGCGGCGCGCACGTCGCCAGCACGAGCGCGAGCGCGAGCACCGGCACCGGCACGAGACACAACATGGCGGCGCGCTGACACGCGCGCGCAATGTGCCGCGCTTTGTTGTTGCACCACCGGCCGGCTCACCACACATTAACTCTACATGTTACACGCGGAGCGGACTGTTCTGTGATTGTTCATTTAATGCTTCTTTTGATTTGGCCGATGTTAGCGATTTAAGGGATTGTGATTGTGGATGAGAAAGAGTACATAGGCAGGATAGCTTTTTTTTATACAATTTGGCCCGACTGATGTTAAGCCGTTACCGTAGCCCGCAATACCAGAGGTATCACTTGCGTGTTGCCAACCCATTCTTTTACACTAGGATTTTAAGATGGGAGTATCCCTGAGATAGGAATACGTTTATTTCAAAACTCATCCCTAAATGAGCCTTGGAGACCTGTAGGTACTCACACACAGGAACATAACTACACCGCTTTGAGAAGTTATTAGGCTGTGGTCTTCTATAATATGGACGTCCTTCGCCAGTCGGGCTTGATCGCTAGTATGGTGACCTACCTCTCTTCTAGTTTCCAAAAAATAAAACTTTACCTAACATTACAAAGTCATAAAACGCGAGTAATTGACTTGACTCGACTACGGTAACAGTTTACCGCGTGTCCCGCTCAGCTCACCGCTACCTCTCGTCAGTGGAACACTCCATCTGCGTGTTTGTGTGTGTATATATCACACACAAACACAATGTATTACACTTGTTTATATTTAAATCTATAACTTATTTGATAGCGGCTCTTAGGCGCGCGGGGCGCTCGGCGCGCGGCACTGTAAGTATGGCACACAATTGTTATTATATATACACCTATGTTGTGCATTTGTACAATTTCTTCATATTTTTGATACAAATATAAGACAGTGAAACTGAATTCTAAGAGGTAACAGAAGTAGGTAATTCCTTACGTCACCAACTCTCTCTCGCTTTTGCCTTAGTAATAATAGATATAATATGTATTTTTTATACAACTTGGATGGCATCTGTAATTATTGTAAAGGTGAGGGAAATTTAGTTTCCTGATTATGTATAATATGGATGCTTTCAAATAAGTGAATATACTTATTTTTTATGGGAAGACCTGGTTTGACACCTTCGGTCATGCACAGACGGGCTTTGATCTAATCTCTTTATGGCTAGCTAAAAATTCACGAACATTAAATATAGAAAATACAAAATATATTCCCTTTTCTTCAACCAGCCCAGGCCAGCCCCCATCTGGTTCTTTTAATATCCAACAATATCAAAGCCCACAGCTGCAAACTTAAGGGCCCACCATGCCTTTGTCCTAATCTCACCAACACAGACTGCATTAAATACCTTGGCGTTCAAATTGACTACAGATTAAAGTTCCACCATCATATCGATTTACTCTCATCCAGACTACGCAAACTAAAAATCTGCGTCACATTGCAGTCAAATCAGTCATAAAACTAGTATACCAAGCTCTATGTCAATCAATAACATCCTACTGTATCATCTCCTGGGGGGTGCTACTAAAACCTCACTTTTGAAATTAGAACGGGCGCAACGCTCAATTTTGAAAGTTGGATGGCATCTCCCATTCCTATATCCGCATACTGATCTTTTTTCTTACCTGCAGAATAATGACAGTGCTTGGACAAGATTACAAAAATACGGAAAACGTAACACAACGCACACGCGCACGCATACGTACACACACCCACTCAACCCATATTTTTACACCAGGGCTTTATAATGGGAGTATCCCTGGAATAGAAATACGTTTTGTTCAAAACGCATCCCTAAATGAGCGCTGGAGACCTGTACTCACGCACAGGAACACAACTGCACCTCTATGTGTAGTTTTTTGGCTGTGGTCTTCTGTAAGGTGGAGGTCCTTCCCCAGTCAGGCTTGCTCGCTAGTATGGTGCCCTACCGCTCTTAACATATCAGTCAAGTGACGCACAAGACGATACACACACACACCCACACACACACATCACCCAACGGGACACTACCACGGACGAGAACGTTACTTCTATAGTACCTATACTTACTGCTTATAATTCACTAACGGCACGTCCCAGCTTCGCACGTTGTTCGCACGGCTGGACATTTATTTAGTTTTCGTAGGGACCCTGTATTTTTTTTAACAAAATATAAATTTTGAGTTGAAGTTTTGAAGTTAAATCGTAACAAACAAACAAAAATCTAATTTTTGCTCTTTATAATATTAGTTTAGATGGACACTGAGTGTTGTGACACGGGACAAATATCTTCATAATCTATAGTTAGTTATCTTTAGTCTGAGTGTACTTTCCTTAATACACAAATAACATTTACATTTAAAGATATCATGTACCTACAAATTATTTCACGAAGATATTTGTCCCGCGTGGGTATGGAACCCACAAAACCCAGTGCGATGTGAGTGGCGAGACGAGCAACTCAACCACTAAACCTATAGTCGTTAACGATCACAAAGATATAATATGTTTCGATGGTAGCGTCAGTGAGCAGGCGGCAGACACCGTGCGGCTACGTGAACTTAGTGAATGGACAGACAGGCAGACAGACGGACAGTAACGTAACAGGCAATGTTCACTGTGACGTATCGACACGTTACCTGAATGTACATTTAGTTCAGTCACAGTTTAAGGAACTACAGCTGACTCCACCCATAGATGCGAGTAGTGAACTATTTAGTGTCGAGTTCCCAACAAATATGTCTAAAGAAGCTGTTACATCCAAGTAGCTGGGGACACTGATCACCTTCAATTAGAAGTCAGTATAAAAAACAATATCGACTGCAACATTTAGTTCAGCTTATCACTTTTTTCTTTTTATCAAGTAGTTAGTGGTGACAAAGTTGTTAACACAACAACAAACAAGCCTCTTTCGTCGTGATCTAACGACTGTTACAGTCGGGACAGTCCTTTAACGTGCCCTCCGAGCCCTCCGAAGCACGAAGACGCTCAGGTGAAATAAGGTAACCGCGCCCTTGGTAGCTTTATCGTTGTGCATGCATAACAGGCACGAGTCATAACCATGGTGAGTACATAATGCATATTGTGTTTGTTTGAAGTGCAATAGATTCTCAAATGCAAGGTAACTTAGAATTAAGTAATAATTGTAACCAATAATAAAAAAGCATCTCAAATATGTTCCACTTAGGGCAAGAGTCACCTCCACTTAAAGCAAAACATAAATAAATAGCAGTGTCAGTGTGAGGCCTGCTTTACCATGTAGCCGGTATGTTGTAAGTACACATTGTGATGACGCAGCGAGATCGCGCACGGTCGCGCGTTGCACGATGCACGTCATTTATTTATTTATTTATTTATTTATTAGATGTACAAACAGTTCACAATCATATTACAGCTATTTAGATTATTAAATTCTTACATATTTATCTCGTAGCGCATAGCACCGTACCCGTAGCGCTTGCGCTGCCGCTGTAGCATTTGTAGCACAGCTACGGAGACTGATTTGATTTGATTAAAACCAGGTTCACGCTCACGGTCGCAGCTCGCGGCTCGAACTATAATGAAATATAATGTTTTTGTGGTGCACATTATAATTATGAGTATAGTGTAGGGGCGAGCTCGCTAATGAGTTCTAGCCGCCAGAATATACGAGCGAACTTTACACTCTATTAACATTTTAAACATTAATAGCATTCATATTTACCAACCACCATACACTAATGAGGAAATATTAGATTTGTATGTGTGTGTTTATATATACTAATGAAAGCCAAATTATTCAAACCTTGCCTGTATTACTCTCAGCCATTTTTTTTCTTTTCTTTAAAGTATTAATGGGAAAAGGGCTCGCAGTTCACTAGATAATGGTTTTTCGGTATGTCTATAATTTATTACGTATGTGGTGCATGCGGTGAACAGTACTCATTTAATCGTCAACAGGTAATCTTGTTAATGAGTACAGGTAGGGCACCATACTAGCGAGCAAGCCCGATTGGGGAAGGACCGCCACCTTACAGAAGACCACAGCCAAATAACGCACACAGCGGTGTAGGTGTGTTCCTATATACAGGTTTCCAGTGCTAATTTTGGGATGCGTTTTGAATGAAACGTTATCCTATCCTAGGGATACTCCATCTTAAAGCCTTGGAATAAAAAATGGGTCGACAACACGCAAGTGATACCTTTTGGTAGTGCAAGCGTCCTGCTTAACATCAGGCGGGTCGTATGCTTGTTTGCCACCCAAGTAGTATTAAAAAACTGTGAACCCTCCTTTTCATTTTGCTGTAGTCGAGTAAAAAGGCGTAATTATAGTCATGTGATGAGGCTTAACTTACTTACATTTTTGAATCTCATTACTGCCTTGTTCTCTGAGACAGGCACGTGCTCTCCTACGTGTCATGTGGTATATGTTGGCAGCTGCATGGTAGTAGACGTGTCTGGTGTGTTGTGGCGCCACGTGGTCGTGGAGATGAGTGTTGTACATCAGCATTCCACCGCAACGACTCTATATGAATACGAGAACCACGTGCCACGTGCCACGTGCCACGCACCTAATATAAAACGTTTCCACGTTCATAGCACTATATTATACCACGTATTGAATATGTAGAAGGCAGGATTACCTGTTGTTGAGTCGTCATTGTTATAAATTATGACTGAGAGTCAACCCGTGACCACGCTCGCTGCCATTTGACCTAAACCTTTAAAATATTACGCGATTATAGTAATAATAGTCATTGTTATTGAAGCGACCGGCTTGATTACACTTGGCCGCTTCTTGTCAGTCTTCACGACTCGGGAATCGAACCCGCGAATTGCGCGGTTAACTGGGTACTTATGCGGAGTAGAAATCAAACTAGGCAGAAGGCACTAAATTACTTATTTATTATTGAAAATTAATTACAATAATATGGGCGGTTAGTCGGCTGGCTAGCTGAACCGAAAGAGTTGAGGAAGTGTCTTCAAAAAATGCGGGTCAAGGTATTTATAGTAAACAATATTATTAATAACTACGACTCCTTCCTGGAATTTCAACAAAATAAAAGTCAACGCCTACTTTACGGTCGTGGACCGCATAACGATAGACGATTCGTCCGCCATCTTGAAGTAGGCGGCGCGTGCGGTCTGCGCCCGCGCCGAAGCCCGCTGGATTGGTCAGCCATCTTGGAGGGGGACGGTGCTTGCGGTGTGCGCGGCGCCTCATCGCGCGACATCAGACCATATGACGTAACATCGTATGATGTTTGGCCGAGTTCCCACCGTCATAAGCGATAGCGTTTGTAGTAGCGGCTAATGGTCGCTACACTACTCCCCCACTGAGACCGTTACGACGGGCGATAGTAATCGGGAAATCTGACTACTCGTCCGCTCCTCGTCTTTTTGACTGGTGCTTGCTTCTCCACCTGCCGTGCTGTTGTTCTCTCGTCCTGCTGTGCTGGAGCTGATGATTCTTCCCTGGTAATATAAGCAGGTTTAAGACGGTCTATGGTGATCGTTTGCGTTTTGCCAGATATGTTGATGTCAAAAGTCTTAGGACCACGTCGCAAAACCTCATACGGACCAAGGTATGCAGCTTGTAAGGGTCTTTTCGCTGGACCCTGGCGAATAAAGACATGTGTTGCAGTGTCCAAGTCTTTAGGTACGTAAAATGGTTTGCTGGAGTTAGTATGCCATGAAGTTAGTTGTGGTGCCAATATACCCATGTGAACGCGAAGTCTGCTGATCAGGTTGCTCGGATCCATTGTCATGTTACAGGTGGTCGAGAAGAACTGCCCAGGTAGCCGAAGTGGCTCGCCGTAGACAATTTCTGCTGTTGAAGTTTGTAGATCGCTCTTCCATGCGCTGCGGATGCCCAGCAGCACCCAAGGGAGAACCTCAGTCCAGTTGGAACTGGTATGGCACGCTATTGCTGCCTTCAACTGGCGGTGTAGCCTCTCCACGAGACCATTAGCAGCGGGATGGTACGAAGTGGTGGTGTGATGAGTAGCGCCCACCAGCTCAGCGATCTCCCTGAAGGTTTGCGACACAAATTGTCGCCCGCGGTCGGTTGTGATATGCTCAGGACAACCAAACCGAGCGATCCACCCGGTTATCAGGGCGGCTGTGCAGGTCTCGGCGGTAATGTCTGGCAGTGGAATCGCCTCAGGCCATCTGCTGAAGCGGTCCACAATCGTGAGGCAGTACCTGTTTCCAGAACATAGAATTAGTGGACCTACCAAGTCTAAATGTATGTGCCTAAAACGAGCTGAAGGTGCTCGAAATGCTGCCGGGGGTGACGATGTGTGCCGTGATATTTTGCAAAGTTGGCATTGCTGGCACTCTTTAGCCCACTGTCGACAGTCCTTTCGAATTCCTGGCCACACAAACCTGTCGGTGACCAAGCGCACTGTGGCTTTTGCTCCAGGGTGGCTTAAATTATGTAAAGTGTTAAATACCTGTCGGCGGTGTGAAGGAGTAACATAAGGCCTCGAACTTCCTGTTGAGACATCGCAGTATACCTGTATGCCATTCTCAGGTAACCTCACTTTCTCCAGCTTCAAGGATGAGCCGTTCTTTAACAGGCTTTGCAATTCTTCGTCAGTTTCTTGGGAGAGCGCTAAGGACTGGTAATCTATGGGCAAAGAGAGTTCATCAACACGTGATAAAGCATCTGCTACGACATTGTCACTGCCAGGAACGAACCGGATGTCAGTAGTGAATTGGCTGATAAAATCCAGATACCGAAACTGGCGTGGCGAACAATTGTCTCTGTTGATGGCGAATGCAAAGGTAAGCGGCTTGTGGTCCGTCATGATAGCGAATGTTCTTGCCTCGACCATATACCGGAAGTAACGAATAGCCTCATATATAGCCAACAGCTCGCGATCATACGGACTATACTTCCTCTGGGCTGGAGACAATTTCCTGGAGAAGAATGCTAGCGGTTGCCATTCACTACCCTTTCGTTGCTGTAGTACTGCTCCAATAGCCGTATCTGATGCGTCGGTTTGGACTGTAAGCTCTGCTTCTGGGTCTGGGTGCACCAACAGAGTGGCCTGCGAAAGACTATGTTTGCACTTGTTAAATGCGTCCATTAATTGCGGTGTCCATTTTATAGGCTCTGAACCTTTCCTCTTAGGGCCGGCTAGTAAAAAGTTTAGAGGTGTTTGGATAGTGGCTGCACCAGGAATGAAACGGCGGTATTAATTGATTACACCAAGAAATCTCCTTAACTCCTTAATGGTCCTAGGCTCAGGAAAATCTAGAACGGCCTGGACCTTAGATTGTAACGGCTGGACTCCCGCTGCGGAAACTGTACACCCTAGAAAAGTTACTTCGGATTTACCAAGATGACACTTAGAGGTGTTTATGAGAACGCCGTATTCTGCCAAACGCTTGAAGAGTTGCTTTAGGTGGTCCTCATGGTCCTGGCTACTCCTGCTACTTATCAATATATCGTCTAGAAAGCAGTAACAAAAATCTAACCCACGCAGCACTTCATCTATAAAGCGTTGGAAGGTTTGTGCTGCGTTCCGTAGTCCGAAGGTCATGAATGGAAATTCATACAAACCGAACGGTGTGGTTATTGCGGTTTTAGGGATATCCTCTTCCAGGACCGGGATCTGATGATAAGCTTTTACCAGGTCTACTGTTGAGAAAACTGTGCTGCCAGATAACTGTTGCGCAAAATCTTGAACATGTCTGACCGGATAGCGGTCAGGAATTGTGCGAGCATTAAGTGCTCTATAATCCCCGCAAGGCCGCCATCCATCTGTTTTCTTACGGACAAGATGGAGCGGTGACGACCAGGCGCTCTCGGACCTTCGGGCTGTTCCATTCTGTAACATAGAATCAAATTCTTGCTTTGCAATCTGCAATCTCTCCGGATCTAGACGGCGAGGGCGACTGAACACAGGCGGTCCAGACGTAGTGCGTATTTGATGTACCGTGCTATGTTTGGGTATGCTAGGCTTACCGGCTGGGCGTGTAATCTCCGGAAACTGACGTAAAAGATGATGGAAAGGAGCATCATCTAATGCTGTACAAGTCGTACGTACAGATGATATACTATCCGCTGACTGTTTCTGAGGAGCAGGAACCATAAGCGATGTAACTCCATCTATTATGCGTTGATTGCGACAATCGACGAGCAGATTATAAAAACCTAAAAAATCGACGCCGATGATTGGTTTCGATACGTCAGCAACCACAAAACGCCATATAAATGCACGTCGGAGTCCTATGTTTAACTCCAGCTGTATATAACCGTAGGTAGCTATTGATGTTCCATTGGCTGCAAACAGGTTATAATTTGTTTTCGGACGCGACTCTCGAACAGCTGACCTAGGATACACACACAAGTCTGAACCCGTGTCGATTAAATATTGAATTTTTGTGATGCGGTCAGTAATGAACAGGCGGTTCGAAATATTAGGGCAGTCGTTTACCGCTACTGTCGGCTGCCTTTGTAGTTTTCCGAATTAAAACTACAGGGCTTGATGCACTTCCTTGCCCGTTCCTTAAAACGATAGTGGTAAAAACAGTGCGGGTGATTTGGAGGACGTGAGCGAGATCGGGAATGACTGCCGTTCCTGTAGGACCCTGGACCATTTGAGTCACGTCTGCTACGTCTAAATAACTCTGTAGACATCATCTCGATCTTACGCGTTAACTCCGCTACCTGCATTCTTAAATCGCTGTCGCTTGTGCCTGGGACCACAGCCGCTGCTGTCGATGTACTTGCTACCTGACTTGTTGTGGGAACGATATCGTTAATACGATCTGCCAAATCCGCTGCATCATCTACGCTCATGTTGACCTGCGATGCTAGAATTGTTTGCAAGTTAGTTGGCAGTCTATTTGCCCAGATCGTCCTAATAAAATCAGTGGGAACATTAGGTCCAGCTAGGTGCTGCAGATGCCTTAGGAACTGTGACGGTTTACGGTCACCGAGTTCCTCGTGCATTAGGAGCTGCTTAGTTTTCCTCTCCTGGGAAGCTGACAGTCGCTTGATGAGCTCCACCTTTAGCTTGGCATATTTATCAGTTGCTGGAGGGGAAACTATAATATCCCTGACCTCCGAAGAATACTGCGCTTCCAACTGAGCGAGCACGTAGTAATATTTAGTCTCTTCCTTCACTATATTAGATAAAATAAACTGACCTTCGATCTGGGCAAACCATAGGGTTGGGTCATCCGGGTTGAACGGGGGCACTCGTACACCAACTCTGAACGTCTCTGCTGTCCCATCCTTTGATAACTCCGTTTTGTTGTCCATCTTCTGTCGTCGGGGTCACCAGTGAAGCGACCGGCTTGATTACACTTGGCCGCTTCTTGTCAGTCTTCACGACTCGGGAATCGAACCCGCGAATTGCGCGGTTAACTGGGTACTTATGCGGAGTAGAAATCAAACTAGGCAGAAGGCACTAAATTACTTATTTATTATTGAAAATTAATTACAATAATATGGGCGGTTAGTCGGCTGGCTAGCTGAACCGAAAGAGTTGAGGAAGTGTCTTCAAAAAATGCGGGTCAAGGTATTTATAGTAAACAATATTATTAATAACTACGACTCCTTCCTGGAATTTCAACAAAATAAAAGTCAACGCCTACTTTACGGTCGTGGACCGCATAACGATAGACGATTCGTCCGCCATCTTGAAGTAGGCGGCGCGTGCGGTCTGCGCCCGCGCCGAAGCCCGCTGGATTGGTCAGCCATCTTGGAGGGGGACGGTGCTTGCGGTGTGCGCGGCGCCTCATCGCGCGACATCAGACCATATGACGTAACATCGTATGATGTTTGGCCGAGTTCCCACCGTCATAAGCGATAGCGTTTGTAGTAGCGGCTAATGGTCGCTACATTATGTTAGAATAGTGTTATTTAAAAGACAACTCCCGCGCTAACAAGACTTTACATAAATAAAAATTCAGAGACACAAAGTACATCCAGCATTGCAATAAATATTTATGGATAACACAAAGTTTTGTCTCGTGTGGGAATCGAATCCACAACACGTCGCACATTAATTAGTGAATGGTGAGGTATTCAAACAACTTACAAGCGAGCAAGGAACTGTACCTTGTGTATCAGCGAGTTGTTAGGATGTTCGGCGGTACGAGTCGAAGTCAAACTCAATCGAGCTTAGTACACGAGTGTAGAACGTACCTACTACGTAGGTAGCAGGAGTGCGCGCCGAGGCAGCTCCGGCACAAGGGGGCGGGCAACAGGCTGTTGTCGAACTGCCGGCTATGAGATATCTATTACAAATAAATAAAATTGGAGTGTCTGTTTGTAATATTGAAATAACCACGGTACATATATACCAAAATAACATTTGTTTCAATTTTTGTCTGTCTGTCTGTTTGTTCAAGCTAATCTCTGAAATGGGTCGATTTTGACGGGATTTTAAATTTTATTTATTTTTATTAATTTACGACATCTATAGGCTAGTCTATAAATATATAGCTATAATTTACGTGTAAATTGGAAACATACCAAATAACGTTGGTTCAGTATTTTTTTTTATACTACTCAGGTGGCAAACAAGCATTCGGCCCACCAGATGTTAAGCAGTTACCGTAGCCTATGGACGCTTGCAATACCAGAGGTATCACTCGTTTGTTTTACACCAGGACTTTAAGTTGAGACTATCCCTGGGATAGAAATACGTTTCCTAAATGAGCGCTGGAGACCTGTACTCACACACAGGAACACAACTACACCACTGTGTGTAGTTATTTGGGTGTGGTCTTCTGTAAGGTGGAGGCGTCATGATTATTATGATGATGATGATTCTGTAAGGTGGAGATCTTTCTCCAATCGGGCTTGGCCACTTATGTAAGGCATCCTCTACTTCTTTTGAAAACGTCGTATGCTCACTTCACTTTTGGATTATAAAGGTGATGTTGCATATTGACGATAACCTACATATGTAGGATTAAGAGAGGTAGGGCACCATACTAGCGAGCAAGCCCGACTGGGGAAGGACCTCCACCTTACAGAAGACCACAGCCAAATGACTACACACAGCGGTGTAGTTGTGTTCCTGTGTGTGAGTACAGGTCTCCAGCGCTCATTTAGGAATGCGTTTTGAAACAAACGTATTCCTATCCCAGGGTTACTTCCATCTTAAAGCCCTGGTGTAAAAAAATGGGTTGGCAACACGCAAGTGATACCTCTGGTAATGCAAGCGTCTATAGGCTACGGATACTGCTTAACATCAGGCGGGCCGTATGCTTGTTTGCCACCCAAGTAGTATAAAAAAAAAAAAAAAAAAAAAAAAAAAAAAAAAAAAAACGTGACGTGGTCACGCAGCAGCCACAGCCGCTGTACATCCGTTGACGTAGCAGCGGTGCAGCGGTGCAGCGGCGCAGTGACGCAGTGTAATGGTGTAATGGCGCCGCGCGCCGCGACACTCAACACTAAGTATTTCTTTGAACAACACTCACGAAGTGTCGAGCGCTGCGTGTTGACGTAGCAGCGGTGCAGCGGTGCAGCGGCGCAGTGACGCAGTGTAATGGTGTAATGGCGCCGCGCGCCGTGACACTCAACACTAAGTATTTCTTTGAACAACACTCACGAAGTGTCGAGCGCTGCGTGTTGACGTAGCAGCGGCGCAGCGGTGCAGCGGCGCAGTGACGCAGTGTAATGGTGTAATGGCGCCGCGCGCCGCGACACTCAACACTAAGTATTTCTTTGAACAACACTCACGAAGTGTCGAGCGCTGCGTGTTGACGTAGCAGCGGTGCAGCGGTGCAGCGGCGCAGTGACGCAGTGTAATGGTGTAATGGCGCCGCGCGCCGTGACACTCAACACTAAGTATTTCTTTGAACAACACTCACGAAGTGTCGAGCGCTGCGTGTTGACGTAGCAGCGGCGCAGCGGTGCAGCGGCGCAGTGACGCAGTGTAATGGTGTAATGGCGCCGCGCGCCGCGACACTCAACACTAAGTATTTCTTTGAACAACACTCACGAAGTGTCGAGCGCTGCGTGTTGACGTAGCAGCGGCGCAGCGGTGCAGCGGCGCAGTGACGCAGTGTAATGGTGTAATGGCGCCGCGCGCCGTGACACTCAACACTAAGTATTTCTTTGAACAACACTCACGAAGTGTCGAGCGCTGCGTGTTGACGTAGCAGCGGCGCAGCGGTGCAGCGGCGCAGCGGTGCAGCGGTGCAGCGGCGCAGTGACGCAGTGTAATGGTGTAATGGCGCCGCGCGCCGTGACACTCAACACTAAGTATTTCTTTGAACAACACTCACGAAGTGTCGAGCGCTGCGTGTTGACGTAGCAGCGGTGCAACGGTGCAGCGGCGCAGTGACGCAGTGTAATGGTGTAATGGCGCCGCGCGCCGCGACACTCAACACTAAGTATTTCTTTGAACAACACTCACGAAGTGTCGAGCGCTGCGTGTTGACGTAGCAGCGGCGCAGCGGTGCAGCGGCGCAGCGGTGCAGCGGTGCAGCGGCGCAGTGACGCAGTGTAATGGTGTAATGGCGCCGCGCGCCGCGACACTCAACACTAAGTATTTCTTTGAACAACACTCACGAAGTGTCGAGCGCTGCGTGTTGACGTAGCAGCGGCGCAGCGGTGCAGCGGCGCAGCGGTGCAGCGGCGCAGCGGCGCAGTGACGCAGTGTAATGGTGTAATGGCGCCGCGCGCCGCGACACTCAACACTAAGTATTTCTTTGAACAACACTCACGAAGTGTCGAGCGCTGCGTGTTGACGTAGCAGCGGCGCAGCGGTGCAGCGGCGCAGCGGTGCAGCGGCGCAGCGGCGCAGTGACGCAGTGTAATGGTGTAATGGCGCCGCGCGCCGCGACACTCAACACTAAGTATTTCTTTGAACAACACTCACGAAGTGTCGAGCGCTGCGTGTTGACGTAGCAGCGGCGCAGCGGTGCAGCGGCGCAGCGGTGCAGCGGCGCAGCGGCGCAGTGACGCAGTGTAATGGTGTAATGGCGCCGCGCGCCGCGACACTCAACACTAAGTATTTCTTTGAACAACACTCACGAAGTGTCGAGCGCTGCGTGTTGACGTAGCAGCGGCGCAGCGGTGCAGCGGCGCAGCGGTGCAGCGGCGCAGCGGCGCAGTGACGCAGTGTAATGGTGTAATGGCGCCGCGCGCCGCGACACTCAACACTAAGTATTTCTTTGAACAACACTCACGAAGTGTCGAGCGCTGCGTGTTGACGTAGCAGTGGTGCAGCGGTGCAGCGGCGCAGTGACGCAGTGTAATGGTGTAATGGCGCCGCGCGCCGCGACACTCAACACTAAGTATTTCTTTGAACAACACTCACGAAGTGTCGAGCGCTGCGTGTTGACGGCACTGTTCACGTTGTCGCACACGACACGTTATCTTTACTCACCACCAATATACTGGCCTCATAAAATAAACAAATGAAGATTTAATTTTATTTTTAATGGTTAGTAAGTTCGTTAGTAAAGTTGTATTCTAACGCACACTACTTGGTGGCCAATGCAGGACACTAGCTTGTATTGTGAACTATTGATACACCTTATTGTGGAGTACTGTATTAATGCGTTGATTATTATTAAATGAGCACTAAAGACAGGCACAAAATTACCCAGCACTGGAGATGGAAACAAAACTACACACCGCTGAGTGTAGTTATTTCGTTGCTGTATCCTGCACAGTCGAGGTTCTTCCTTAGACGGGCTGCTCGCTTCTGTGGTGTCTGACAACTCTCAACCAAAATCTGATAAAACAAACCAATTTATTTACCTTCACAATCATCATCATCATCATCATCATCTCAGCCAAAAGACGTCCATTGCTGGACATAGGCCTCCCCCAAGGATTTCCACAACTCTCGATCCTGAGCCGACCTTATCCATCGGTTTCCCGTTCCTTCACAATGCCACCACTAAAATATCAGAACAGTAAAGTAGAATACTTAATTACTTCGTCAGTCACTGGACGTGATTGGTTCCTGCGACATCCCGGCGCGGCGTGTCGTGCGAGCGTGGTGTTGTGGACACAGGCAGAGGTGCGGCGTGCGGACGCTCGTTCACGCTCAGTGAACTGTTTTAACGACTGAGTCACACCTTCACGCCGGCGCTTTCACGTACACGTACAAGTACGAGCATGGCGCCGGCGGTGCAGCGGTGGTAACGCTACTCGAGTTATATTTAATAAAAGAAACATTCGATGCAATTACTCAAACGTTCTAAACAAGTAGATCTCACGTCATCATTAACATTTATTTATTTATTTCTAGTCTAACCAGCCTCACACAAATAATATCTTTTGACTGCCAGTGGCGGACGAGTCAGCGGCCCACCTGGTGGGATAGTGGCAAGTGGCACTTAACTGTGTCCTTCGGCAATGCTAAGGACAAAACCCTGCCGATCTCTGGCGTCAAGTAGGGGCTCTACTATCTCTAAATCTCTTTTCAACAGTTTTTGGAACGAAGTTCCTTATCGCGCGTTGTGAAAGGGGGCTAGACGGAAAAATTCTTACGAAAAGTTGTCACGACACTTTTTTGATTTTAGCCTACTGTCGAAGGAGAGTAAAGTAAGACTTAGTGGTGGATGTGTGTGCCTGCTGATCACGAGGTCCGGGGTTCGATTCCCAGGTCGGGCCCAAAATTGATATTGGGTTTTTCTGACAAGAAATGTAAATGTAAAAAAAACCGAGCGGTGATAGGAACGAAGTACTTTACAGAGTTATCTACACATGCTTGAATAAATAATTCCTTAAGACTCCATTTAATAGTGTATTACGGATAAAATGGATGCAATTTTTGAAAAAGTGGAGCAAGATCGGCATGTCAGTAGTTACGACGTAGCTGAAGAACTGGGAATTGACCACAAAACAAGACAAGACAACACAAGACAGGACAGGACAGGACAGGACAAGACAAGACAAAATAAAATAAAAAAACCGAGCCCACATGATGTTAAGCAGTTACCGTAGCCTATGCACGCTTGCAATACCAAAGGGATCATTTGCGTGTTGCCAACTCATTGTTTTACTAGGGAATACGTTTCTTTCAAAACGCATCCCTAAATGAGCGCTGGAGACATCAACGCTGTGTGTAGTTATTTGGCTGTGGTCTTTTGTAAGGTGGAGGTCCTTCCCCAGTCGGGCTTGCTCGCTTGTATGGTGCCCTACCTCTCACAAAACGTCTCACATGTCGCTGCACTCATCAACACCGCAGCAGGTAGTTCAGTCTAAACTGAATAATTTGATTTTGGATGAAGCGTGAGTCGCGTGGTCGAGTGTTGTCACAAACTTTACCTGATTGTTATACGTACACAAGAACAGCTTTATTTTGTGAACAAATGACTCAACAACTACAGCTTCTGTCTGTATCTTTTGAGCAAACTTGTATTATATAGGTATGTACCTACAAGATACCTACGTTATCCCGACTCATTACCTACAGCTCCTAGGTATCAAACAAATCTCGATGAACACTGCGCTTGTCAGAATGTCCCAGCTATGTATTAATATTACTATATCAAGCGAGAGATACCTCTAGTAAATTCCCGCGGTAAGTTTAAACACCTTATCTGTACACAATTACTCAATAATTGACAACAATTTGTTATTATCGAGGTACTCGTAGTAACAAGTAATACTTTGTTGGAGACGCAAATAAATGTATGTATAAACAAACTAGCGGCAAGTGCCATAATGCCACATACGAGCGAGTAGTTTTAGTAAGAATTCCGTAATTTCTTTTCAATAAAATATAGCCTATGTTACCCGCTGATAATGTAGCTTTCTAGTGGTGAAATCAGTCGGGTAGTTTTTGAGTTTTTTCGTTATACTCGTACTTATACAAAAATACAAATCTTTCCTCTATATAATATTAGTGTAGATACATTTGAAATTATAAAAAAAACCTATTACTTTATTTAAATTATGATCAATACACATCAGTAGGTGATGTGTTGTATAGTGTGTGTGTGTGTGTGTGTGTGAGCGTGTATCGTAATCACGATCGCCGAGTCGCTGACTAATGTCGTTTTAATTTCGCTGGACGCGCAGCGTCGGCCGCCGACCGCTGCGAGTCCTGCGACTGCCAAGTTACAAGGGAGCTGCGGCGAAATCGCCTGTCAATGTATTCTTGTATTATGCTAAGCTTAACACTTTGTAGGATAGATAACGCCTATAGACGTTATGACAATAAAACATATATTGTGTCTGAATTACTTTCCGCGAAAGGGTTAAAGATGAATTAACAGCAGTACCTATTTCTAAGAGAAATAGGGCACTATAAAAGCGAGCAACCCCGACCGGGGAAGGAACTCCACCTTACAGAAGACCTCAGCCAAATAACTACACACAGCGGTGTAAGTAGTTATGTTCCTGTGTAGTCTCTTGTAACTTGCACCACTCTACAAACACTCGCAAATTCGTAGAACAATACTTGTTACATTGCAATTACATATTTTTTCCTTGTACCTGCCTGCACTAGTACCACTGCCTACTCCACGTTACGTACATGTACCTATACACTACTCACACTACCCACGTCGTGTCCTATTACTCGTTCTACACCTACCTTCTGCTTACGTACCCACAAATACCATTTCAATTTGCTTTAAATCAGTTTCGCAGAAAAATGTAATCGAAGTTTAGTTTTTTTTATATTATTGTTAAATATAAAAGTGTATCATCATTAGTAGGACGTGCCTGTATCGTGTTCCAATTACAGCTTCATTTGTACGTCTAACAATATAAAATAAATACGACCCCTATAAATAATAGTAAACTCAATCATTCAAGTAACAAATTTAACTATTTTTCACTGGTATGTACGATGTTACATAAACATACAGCCCGCCTGATGGTGAGCAGCTACCGTCGCCTATGGACGCTTGCAGCCTTGCTTGGAAAATCCAATGTTCTAAACTCTCGGGAGAATCTCGACAGGGAGCTCATTCCAAAAACTAATCGTACACGGGTGAAAATGTCTCTGGGGTAAGTACAGGAACCCTGAGAATCCAGTTTGTGAAAGTGATCTCTGTTGCTGATGGCGGAGGTGTCTGACCGTGGGCATAAGACCACAATGCTAATAATTTCTCTTCTCTATTCATTGTGTGTGGAAGACATAAGAAGTCGAAGCTCATTACACATAAAGACCTAATATTGCCTGCCTATACGCTGTACAAATCTTTGGCGTATTTTTAAGTAATCATAGTATTGCTATAAATATTCTGTTAGGCGCAGAGTTACTTTTTTATGTACATTTATACGTCCATTTTACATGGGTTTGACGCATTTGGTGCACATCTCAACTTGTACACCATGGAACTTAGCAATTGGTGCACTTCTCAAATGGTACACTTTGCAACTGGTATACTTCTCAATTAGTCCACTTCGCAAAAGGTGCTCCTTTTGCGAAGTGCACCAATTGAGAAGTACACAGTGTACAAGTTGAGATGTGCACCAAATGCGTCAAACCCTTTTACATCTACGAGTCTAGCACGTCTTTGGATTTTTTATATAATTAAAATGTACAAACCTGCATTAAAAATCATCAGTTCGAGTTTTTATCGGAAGAGCTTAAAGCCCCAACATTGCCTGATTTATAAATTCTTATAGCTTCGTCTTTCGACCAAGTGAAAAGAACAAATCTGATATTCCGGTGCTCACTAACATGTATGATGGCAGTAGTCCACCACGGGGGGCTGGGCTTACACATTCTAGAACAAGACAATTTGCTCCGCGGTGAAGTACCTTTACATCCCGACGAACACACAGATATTGTAATGCCTGTGCATTCGTGTGGTCTCTCAGTTACTCCATTTGTTATTGTTCGACATAAGTAATACATAGTAGGTATGTAAAAGTAAACAAACAAACAAGGTTACATTAAAAAACTTCCAAACTATAATGTTATGTACGCAGCAAATGTGGCCGGTGGCGGCGGCGGCGGCGGCGGCTGTATCATGCCGCGCGCCGCTTGACACTCTGCTGTCACGGTGATATCGGCGGATAGATGGAAACGTACTCGTTGAGCGCAGATCAATGTCGATACACATTAAGCCTGCATATTGATTCAAAAATACGAGTACCTACTCCTGTCTTCGATAGAATTGTAAACTAGTGATCGACATTCGCGTCGATGTCGAGCGTTCACGACATGGAAAACGTTTTAGTCGCGCGTGCACCGCTCGCTGCCGCGCCGCGGTGCCGCCGCGCCGCACTCGCGTGGGGCTCGCGCGGGGCTCGCACGTGGCTCGCGCGGGACGGGGGTGAGCATGTAAAGATATAAGTGAGGTCAAACGTAGCGTAGTCACGGATACTCTCAGGTTTAGTAGAGTGACGATCTTAACAAAGTGGCCGGAAGCAGGTAGATGCGAGTAGCTGAGGATCGTCCCATGTCCAGGATTGTGATAGGCTAATGATGAGGTATTTATTTATTTAATGATGAGGTACTTTGCTGTCGGACACGTGTACCATACACGTGTCCGACAGCAAAGTAATAAAACACTTCGGTCATACCATTGTAACAATAACGAAATATTATAGGGAGTAGGTACGTAATAGAGTATTATAATAAATAACATATCAATAATATATAGTTTTTTAGCCTATGGTATTATCTAGACTATCCTACTAATATTAAAAACGTAAAAGTTTGTAAGTATTGATGGATGGATGGATATTTGTTACTCTTTCACGTAAAAACTACTGAACCGATCTGGATGAAATTTGGCACAGAGATAGATTATGGTTTTTACAACGATAACCGATATCGACGCGGGCGGAGCCGCGGGCTTTCTGTGTGGCCTAGTAGGTGCTTATTGTAGGTTTTTTGAGAAAAACTCAATATCAATCTACCCGGCAATCGAACCCAAGCCTCCGTATGGCAGTCCTACGCACTCTGTATGCCACCGAGACATAGGAAGTTGTTATTAAATCAATTGTAACCACGTCGACTATTGAGTGTCGCAGTGAGTAGAGGAGTTGCTAGTGATGAGAATAAGTATTTAAAGACGTGATTATTGCAACAATTGTCATATATAGACACTTGCTGTCATTGATATGATACCAGCGGCGCGGGCGTGAGGGGGGAGAGGGAGGGGGGGGGGGAGACTCACCACTCAAGTTTAATGAAAAAACCATAGCGAATAGCCGTTTAGTAGAAGCGTCGCGCGGCGGACGGCGCGGCGGCGGCGGGTGGGCCGTGCTACCAACCTTTTGTCATGGGAACGATCGCCACTACTCAGGGGAATTAGTCTGCGTAGCTGTCTACGGCGTAGCACTCGTAGCCTACGAGTGAATCGTAGACATCCATTATCATTTATTTAAGCTTGATGAACATTTAGTCGCAGCTGCCCCACTGTTGCCGCGAAACACATTAACTCTTCAACTATCTATATAAGTACTAGCTGTTGCCCGCGGCTCCGCCCGCGTGGATGTCGGTTATCGCTGAAAAAAGTCATCATCTCAACCCATATACGTCCCACTGCTGGGCACGGGTCTCCTCCAAACATTTGGAGGGATATTAGCCTACTATACCACGCTGGCCAGACGGGTTGGAATAGGGTGGTTTTATTTCGAGTTTTCCCTCTCTTCCGGTGGATATTGTCTGCTAGACTTACTCCCTTAGTCGACTCTTACGACACCCTCGGGATAGAACGGGGTGGTGACATTTGTATTCTTAATCCGTCACCACACGGAACCTGAAAAAAGTAGCTTGTGTTATTCCAAACCATATCCTATACCTGTGCCAAATTTCATCCAGATCCGAGTAGTTTTTACGTGAAAGAGTAACAAATATCCATCTATCCATCCATTCATCCATACTTGCAAACTTTCACGTTTATAATATTAGTAGGATTACATAGGTACGAGTACATACCACTTTATTTATTTACATACCTTCACTCACATTACAGGTAACCACAAGCGTTAGAGAAGTCAACAATAATAATAATTGTACATAATGATAACAACTATAGTTAACATAATAAATAGAATTTACTTAACTTATATTTAGTACCTGACACCTGCTTGTCGTCTCGTGGTGAGGTGTTTATAAAGTAATGCTACTTACATTAGATATAATGTATACTTAATTGTACATAACAAGTATAGGTACCTACAATACTAGAAAATAACAACAAGAAAATAATGACGCGATCGGATAAACATTTTCACAAATTAGCGCCGTATTCTTAGATGAAAAACGTAAATATCAATGATTTCATCGGCCCTTAGGCGGCGGGACAGCCTGGGAGGGAGGGGTGGAGCTGAGGTGTGGCACTCAAATAATTAACTAGAAATAAATACCGTCCATTTGAATTAGTCGCGCCCGAGGGAAGCGCCGCCGCCGCCGTCCGCGCGAGCGGGAGCGCGAGCAGCCGGAGCTGCTCTCAATGATTAAAGTATTTTTGTAACGTTTGTTGAGCTTCATCGTCGCCGTCGCCATAATTATTGTAACAATTGTTATTTGTCCGGGCGGAGCCGCGGGCAACAGCTAGTTAGGAATACGAGTATACATATAACCCTGTACCTCAATGACTTTTGCTGTACCTGTACCTACAACTTTTACTTTTCATCCTGTTTATTGTTTGTAAGCCACTAAACTTTAGTGTCATACAAACATGTTATCGGTAGGTACGTCATTACGACGAGTTTGACGATATCTCGGACGCATCAAGTTATGGAGGGACTGCATATATTCTGCTGCTACAACTCATGGGTCTCTGTTAGTCGTAGGTAATAAGTCTAATGACTACCTAACAATAAAGAGTTTAATATGAAAAACACTCGATATTAACGACATACGTAAATTTATTGTAAACTAGCTGTTGCCCGCGGCTCCGCCCGCGTGGATGTCGGTTATCGCTGTAAAAAGTAGCCTATGTGTTATTCCAGACCATAATCTATCTCTGTGCCAAATTTCATCCAGATCCGTTCAACAGTTTTTACGTGAAAGAGTAACAAACATCCATCCATCCATCCATCCATTCTTACAAACTTTCACATTTATAATATTAGTAAGGATAATACGCATGTGATGTTGGACTAGTGGTTTGTGACCCTCACTGATAAGCCGTAGGTTGTGGGTTCGATTCCCACACGGGAAGTTACGGTTTGTTTCGAGTCTGAGTGTAATTTGTATCTGTGAATTGTATGTTTCTAAAGTCCCCGCGACACAGGGCTTGTTCCCTACTTACCTTGGAGCTGTCTTAAAAAATAGTTACTTTACCATCAACATGTTACTAGCCGTTGTTGTATTAAGTTCGCACAACAAATATCCACTAGGTACAATAGACTCCGCTATTTGCTTACCTTTGACGACACAAACAGCCACGTACTAGTGAACCGTTTGGTAACGCCGCCACTACATAGCAACTGAACTGATTTCCAATAACATTTAAATCCTACGCAAACATTACCTCAGTGATAGGTATCATACCCTCCGCCCCGGCTCCGCTCTGCGTGTGTACCTACTACATACAAGCATTTATACCTATTATATACGTGCAGCTGTGTTTGCATACTGTTACTCTTTGAAACTACTGATTCATAAAACACTGGCACATAAACTAACCTTGTAGAAAATTAAAATGGGTGTGCGGCAAAATGTTATAGGTACCTAGTAGACACCTACTTACAACTTTCCTATTATAAGTAGGTACCTGTTTATTAGTAGTAGAGTATAGTTTTGGAATTAAACTTAGGTAGGTACCTATTAATTGACAGGACATTAACATTTTTTTTTATACTACCAAGGAAGAAACAAGCATACGGCCCGCCTGATACATTTTCAAGGACAATAAATATAACGATGATAGGTAGATTGGTGACGGATTAAGAATACAAATGTCACCACCCCGTTCCAACACGAAGGTGTCGTAAGAGTGTCGACTCGAGCAGACAATATCTACTAAGTAGTTAGTAGTAGTTACTAGTAAGCCATCGGGCCAGCGTGGTATAGAAGGCGAATATCCTTGCAAATGTATAGAGGAGACCAATGCCCAGCAGAAAGACGAGAGAAAACGAAAGAGACAGATAACAGAATAAACACGACTTAAAACTAATTCAAATGGCGATGCAGTACAAGTAACACCAAAATTACGCTTGCTAATTCCCTTTTATTTCCTATTTTAGACTATGCGGATGTCAGCTATCCAGATCTTACCGAGAACCAATTAGACAAACTTGAGCGACTTCAAAATGTGTGCATAAGATTCATATTTGGACTACGCAAATATGATCATGTTTCCGAATTTCGTAAAAAGCTCAAGTGGTTACCTATACGACTTCGCCGGAATGCTCATATCCTTTCAATGTTGTACAGTATATTGTTTAACCCTTCAACACCTTCCTATCTTAAAGGACGTTTCGAGTTCCTGCATAACACACATACGAAACTCTTACGATCTTCAGAAAACCTAAAGTTGAAAGTGCCACAGCATTCTACATGTTTTTATGACAAGTCTTTCACAGTTCAATCTGTACGTCTGTGGAATGCGCTGCCATTGCATATTAGACGCGCACAATCTATGGCCACATTTAAAATGATGGTAAAAAATCACCACTTGTCACTATAATGTATTTATCATATTTTATTATTTTGTTACTATGCTGATTCCGATTATTTAATATTATTATATTTCTTTGTATATATATGAGTATATATTTATTATATTATTTAGTATATATCTACATTTATGTATATGGTATATATTATTATTAGTACGCCATAAGCTACCATCTCCTCTATCAATAAGTCCATCCTAAGGTTGTCTGGAAGAGATCGCTCTTAGCGATAAGACCGCCCCTTAATTTGATTTTGTTCACCGTGACAAACATATGAAATAAAAAAAGATTTGAAGGTATATTTAAGCTAAAATCCTATTTTTTTGTACTGATATCAAAGTCTCAAAATAATTTTATTGGTAAAAAAATACTTTATGATTGTGGCAACACTTTAACTGTCACTTTTAAAGCAAGATGTCGGCGCATCGGAAATTGTCAATTCTTCACAAAGTAAATTAATATAATTTTCTTAATTTATGAATGTTTCTGTATGTTACCATGTCTCTAACAAATAATTTAAACCCTATCCTATGTTTTTATACGTAAATTGTGTACTTTTATACGAATTTGGTCATTGTAGATCTCGAGAAACTTTATGGTTCACCGTGATGAACATTGCCAAATACGCTATAAAGTAACTAAAATTTGTTATGTTCATCACGATGAACATTGCCAATTTGTAAACAATGACTAGTTATGGGTTGCTACTGGTTATGGTATGCTTATCTTGTTTTTTTTTTGTTGCCAACAGCATAATTTACATAGCCGCGCAGCAAACATTTTAACGCTTGTGCCTATGGAGCATGCCCCTTCAGATACTAGTGACAAATCAGATTTAAATAGTGACAATGAATTAGAAGATCTGCATGTCCCAAGCTTAGCTTCATCTTCTCCACCTCCTATAGACTCATCTTTAGAACGCATGCATATACTGAGCAGTTCTGAATCATCAGATAGTGACACAGAAAATGCTCAACCTAATGACACTGAAGACAATGACCAGCTTGAAACTTATTCTTCCGAAGTACTTCAATTGAGTCCAGTTTTAAAAGAAATATGTCCAGCTACACCGACCAGAGAGCCTAATTATGATAATATTCCTTCATTATCTTCTATACCGTCTCTTCTATCTATAGTTCCATCATCAACCCCTAATACCTCTATTATAAGGAAGACAAGGGCCCAAAAGCAAATAGCTCCAATTGCCAAAAGATCTAAGAAAGTTCCAAAATTTGTCATCACCTATAAGTGGAAAAAAAGCAGCAACTTTCGGCACCAGGCCATAATTGAAGAAAATTACAACAATGGAACTGATAACCGTCTTTTGCCAAATGAAGATTCGCTTGAATATTTTAATTTGTTTTTCTCTCCAGACATAGTAACTGATATTACAGAACATACAAATCTTTATTCCGTGCAGCAAACTGGTAGGTCCATACAAGTAACAGAAGATGAGATCCGTGACTTTATAGCTATCCATATCCATATTATGGGTGTTATTCAATTGCCTTCTTATTTGGATTATTGGAGCGGTAGATTTCGGTATGCACCAATTGCAGATCTGATGAGGTTGAAACGTTATCAACAAATTCGAAGATTTTTACATTTTGTTGATAACAGCTTACAAAATTCTGACAGGTATTACAAAATAAGGCCTATAGCTGTAAAAAAATAAGGAAAATTGTATAGATGAAATGATGATTCCGTATAAAGGGATGTAATGTATAGATGAAATGATGATTCCGTATAAAGGGAGAAAAGCGGGCAGTAGAAAACAGTATATGAAGGACAAACCCAGCAAGTGGGGTTTTAAAAATTACGTGAGAGCTGGAGTCAGTGGTATGATTTATGACTTTGTCTTTTATGGAGGAGATGATACATTTCGGTATCATAACTTCACAGAACGAGAAATGTCACTTGGGTTTGGAGCACAAATAGTTATAGCCCTTTGTCAGTCCATACAGAAAAAGCCAGCCACTATATTCTGCGATAACTTCTTTTCTTCACCGGAGTTATTTTATATTTTAAAAGAGAATTATGGAATATTTGGGTTAGGCACGATTCGAAATAATAGAACTAGAGGTGCTGGGTCTATTTTGCCAAGTGAAAAGGCAATAAGAAAAACAAAACGAGGAAGTTATTCACAGGTTGTCTGTGATAAAACTAAGTTGGCTCTAGTACGCTGGAATGACAATAAACCAGTTACTTTTATAAGTTCGTTTATTGGTTGCACGCCTATGAATACTATAAAAAGATATTGTAAAGTGGAAAAGCGAAAGGTAGATGTTGATTGTCCACAAATAGTTCGAGAGTACAACAAACATAATGGAGGGTGTAGACCTGGGTGACATGCTGATATCATTGTATAAAATTCCTTTCAAATCTAGAAGATGGTACATAGGTATATTTTGCCAGCTGTTAGATATAAGTATAAATAATGCTTGGATTTTGTATAAAAAAAACACAAAGGAGAGAAAAAAAAATCATTAAAAATATTTAGACATGAGCTCTATCTCAGTTTGACCAAGAAGCACCTGTAAATGTTCCCCATACCACAGATAATATAATACTAGTACAGATACCCCATCCCATACAAAGAATTGGTTCCCTGCTAACTCGGGCTAACCGTGCGGCTAAATTTTTACTATTTATACGACACTAGATGTCTATATCCAACAGATTACGTGCATACACATAAAATCAACAGATGGCGACACTTTATAACCGAATTTATTTATGTTAAAGAAATTATATTCTTCCCAAAAAATAGTAGGCATCTACACCGAACACCGACCATAGATGGTAGGTATCGCTTATTGTCTCGGGCTCGGGCCACGTTTACTCGCTCAAGGTCACGCGCTTTACGTACGAAATATACACTTATTTTGACTGTTTGCTTCCGTATTTAACTAGCGCTCCGCCCCGGTTTCGCCCCGGGCTAAACAATTTTTTCCCGTATCTTAACAGAAGTTTACGGTATAGTGTTAAGTTTTTTGTTGATGGCTTTAATTACGTATACCTATAAAATAAAATGTTTTTTTTAATTATTCGTGACACTATAATAAACATTTTTTTTGTTTTGTCAGTTCAAATTAACAAATAAGTATATTATACCTACCTAGCATCTATCAATTCAGTACCTACGAGATGAGTCGAATTAGAGTAATAATAATATTTTCTGACAATTCACATACCATCTGAAACCAGGCTTGGCACAGCACAACAAACAGCTCATCACACAAAGATTTGTCCTGAATGGTAATCGAACCCATGACCCCCCAACTTAGTAGTTAAGAGTCACTAACCACTAGACCAACAGGCCAATCAGGAGTAAGTATAGCATTCTGTGGTATTCGTCCAACAGTCCCATGGTTGGGTTCGAATCCCAGATTCATGTCCAATTTTTGAAATTTGTTTTTTGTAGATGTTTTTAATATCACATAATATTTTTTTTAATTATTAGGAAAAATATAATAAAACTGTAATTATTAAGTATCAGTTCGAATTCACAAATAGGTAATTTTCTCACAGTAAGGATCGTCGATACCTTAGCACCGTACGGAGGTACCCGTATCCGGCCGAACCGGGTTCGAATCCCAACATCGGATACACTTTTTGTATTTTCTATTTGTTTAGTTTTTAAAATATTGAATCCCAACATAGGATACACTTTTTGTATTTGTTTAGTTTTTAAAATATTTATGATAATAAATCTTAAATTTTTGTTCATAATTTTGATAACGTAAGACATTTTTAAAGGTTTTTGTTGAGAGAAAAAATATATATACCAGTATTATTTATTTTTAACCTAACTTTATATATTTTTACACCTAGTATGACCCAACAGTAAAATTTTAATTTATTAAAATCTAAAAATGCATACAGCGCCAGCGCCATTACTCACAAGTCACTCGCAAGTTTCAACTTCTTAGTAGTACAAAATACTGCCGCCAGGACTACGGCGACATTATTGAATTTTGAAAATATATAATTATAATTTTGTTTTATGAGCCATTTCATTTTCCTATGCTAGTAGGATTTCTTAAAATATGTACGTATATGTTTCAGGCTATATTTCTTCCAGGTTTGAATTTTACATAAACGTAAATAACAAATCGATGTATGTAACTCCATCTATTGGTATTTATTCGTACTAATTTTGATTTGTTGCTGATGAGACCCCATGCCCATACTATTGATAGTGCTATAAAAAATCCTAAGTTACCCAGGCCTATAAGCCCCATACGTTATGACAATGACATTTTCCAAGCATAAAAGATGATATAGGGCGGTGCAAATTTTGTCAAAAAAACACCACTGTTTTTTGCATAAAATGTGATATGAGATTATGTTTTGTTACGGGTAAAAATCCTCGTAATTGTTTCCTAAATTTTCACACTAAATAGGTAAACTTATTCATAAAGAGTTTTTTTGTTTTTCTATGTTTCATTCTTGTAATTTTCTAAACAAATACAAATACTTGCCAGTTAGTATTTGCTGTTTTTTTTTCCTAACCTAATTTGATTATGTTCATCACAATAAACATTATAAATCACTGGTAGTTTTCTACACATTTCACAACGTTTACTGTGATGAACATGGATTTTCTGAAAATCTGAAATAAGCAGATTTTTAAAATTATTTTTCTCATATTTATTTTCGTCCTAGAACCCAAAATGTAAAGATTTTTTATTGAAATATAACACTTTAAACCTCTGCCAAATTAAGGGTTAAGTAATTCTTCTTGTAATTAGTTTTAGTACTTACCTATGTGGTGTACAATAAAGAATATTCTATCTATTCTATCTACAAGTTACCTACGGTGGCCTTTAGTGCCAGGTGTGTTAATTGACGAAGATATTTGGAAAACGTTAAAAAATCATTATCATCATTCACAAAAGACTATCGAATTTAGTCAGATCCCTGGCCAGTTGTTGATTAGTTATAATTTTAAACTAGAGCTTTATAAGCATCATTTCTTTTTTCTTTTCTTTTTGCATCTTTTTTTTTTCAGCGTAGTGCGTCGCAGACCCATCGTGCAAAACAATAGAAATAATATAAGTGTTTAGTTTATAATAAAATGTATGTATGTTAGTATATAAGGTACCTATATATTGTAAACTGAGCATCTTCAACGGCGTCCAAGACACAAGCTTGCGCTTAGTTTGGGGCCGAAGTAAAGCTCACTATTGTTATTTGTGTATTTTATGTTTTATTAAATATTATTATTATTAAAATATTATAATATATCATAGCCTTTTTTCGTCTATAGCAGACGATTTACCTATGGTAGGTACAAGATCTGTGAGACATCTTTCTTGGTAGCTGGACCTTGGCTGAACAGATAAATTTACCTGCATTTTTAAGACTGACATTATTGCGATAAAATTTTGTCAAATCAAGTGCCCGCAATCACTTTTGAGTTTAAGTTTTTTTGTTTTTTTTTTTATACTACCAAGGTGACAAACAAGCATACGGCCCGCCTGATGGTAAGCAGTTACCGTAGCCTATGGACGTTTGCAACACCAGGGGTGTCACTCACGCGTTGCCGACCCTTTAAAAACCTTATAACTCCTTTCTTGAAGAACCCCATGCTATAGTCTTTTGGAAAAACCTCGGCAGGGAGCTCATTCCACAGCCTAATCGTACGTGGTAAGAAATTCCTCTGGAATCTTACGGTACGGCAAGTTAGAGGTGCAAGGATGTGAGGATGAACTCCCTGTCGGTGGCGAGAGGTGCGTTGATAAAATGTGGCCGTGGGCATCATCTCGAACAATTCCTCAGAACACAGCCCATTGTACAGGCGGTAGAACACACACAAGGAGGCGAAGTCTCTCCTGAGACTTAGTGGATCAATACCGCCTGTGAGCTTGGGATCGTCAACAATCTTCACAGCGCGTCTTTGGATAGAATCAAAGGGTCCAAGCTGGTATCCAGGTGCTCCCGCCCAAAGGTGGCAGCAGTACTCCATGTGGGGCCGGACTTGCGCTTTGTAGAGCAGCAGTCTTTGGCCCGCGGTGAAGTACCACTTTGCCCTGTTGAGCACACCTAGCTTTCTAGATGCCAGCTTAGCCTTGTCTTCCAAGTGATGTCGGAACTGGACGTCACTAGAGATGTCGACGCCGAGGATCCCAATGCTCTTGGATATTGTAAGGGCTGTGTCTTGGAATTGTGGAGCCATAGCAAATGGGGCTTTCTTAGCGGTGAACGCGCAAACTTGTGTCTTACTGGGGTTAATAAGTTAAAAAGAGTGTAAGATATAAAAAAGTAAATGAAGTGAATTGGTTGGGTACAACGGCTGATTGTCCTACAAATTCTAATGAAGGACTCATCCATGAATCTAAAACTCACCACATTTTGGACAGAAACCGACATATTATAAGCTTCTTATAAGAAGCATAATAATTTTATATGGCCTCTGGAACCCTGCTAATCGGTCAGCGACACTTTGATGATGACAAGTGACGTTTATAAAATTCTATGCCGTCTGTCTAATTGAGTGCTAGTCCTTCTGTCAAATGTCAAATATCGCTTGGCTTTTGTGGCTTGTCCAATAATTTATTTATTAAGACAAGACATGAAAGTTTGTAATAAATGGAAACCAATTAAGTTAATAATAAGATGAATCCAAAGCCTAACTCATTAAAAAAGCAATTGTAAGTATTTGTAGTAATAGCAAATCATTTGTTTGTTGATCAACAGCATTGCGCAACATTGGTGTTGTTATGTTTGTAAATAAATAAGTACTTACTTCATGTATTTCAGAGTGAGAAGCACTAGCGCTCAGATCAGTCTCTTTGTTGACTATATGGCAGCAAATAAAGATTTTGCCAACGGCCTAGGCGAGTATTCAGGTGTCATAGGTACTAAAAAGGCAAATCTAGAATGGGAGGCTCTTCGAGAGCGACTGATAGAACACGGCGCTGACAAGACCGTGCTGCAGTGGAAGCAGGCAACACATGATATATAACGTATGTTACTTTTAACATATTCTATGAATAGAAGCATGCTAAGATTAAAACATAAATATTACAGACTTGGCGGGACCTTAAGAGAAAAGCTCGGAGAGTTGTTAATGAAAACAAAGGTGCAATTCCAATAGTTTCAGATGCTACATTTAAAGTTTTAGAAACCATTGGTCCAGCAGGACTTGACTGCTCTGTAGATATACAGACTTCTGAAGTAAGTTAGCTTTACTTACATATTGATGAAATATGATATACTGTTTGGGTTGGAGCGTGGAATTGTGCCGGGAAGACCTGGCATAGTGGCAAAACATCAGCCTTAGTGCAAAGCTGTGTTTCATTACATTGGCACTATAGTATACTTATATAAACCACACTTATTTATTAAAATTGGTTTCTCTATTTATTCAAGTGACTTTCTTGTCTTTTTAACAAAAAATTGTTTTTTCAGAGTTGCCATTGGGAGATGAATTCAAAAGAGAATTTACTCCTCATGGAGAATGGAATAGGTAATAAAGACAGGTATGTTTGCATGTGTGTGTACAGTGTATAATAATTATATTCCTACCTTGCATTCCTTAATAATTGGGATTGGTGAAAGTACCGGTATCCGCCAAAATCAGACTGAACCTGAGATTCAAATCATACAAATATTTTATTTTAATTACTAAATAATTAGCGAATATTAAGTTTTGTCAAAGACTAGTATAAATAAAATGCAGACTATATAATGTTTTACAATGTTTTGATATATTCCAGCAATGATTATGATGAAACAAGTGACAAATCTTCTGAACCAGACAATGAAGATGTAAAAGATGTTAAGTTAGTTGAAATTATTGTACCCATGCCACAGATCCAGGACGTGTTCTATGCTGGACCCTCAAACCACCGCAAACCACAACATGGTAATATATTTATCGGCCCTTCTTTATGCTATAGGCAATGTAGGATTTTGTACAAAAATATTTTTTTATTTACTTCAGCCAAACCTCTCGAAAATTACCGTAGACTTAATATTACTGCACACTAAGAGAGGTAGGGCACCATACTAGTGAGCAAACCCGACTGGGGAAGGACCTCAACATTACCAAAGACCACAGCCAAATAACTACACACAGCACAGGTCTCCAGCGCTCATTTAAGGATGTGTTTTGTTTGAATTAAACATATCCCTATCCCAGGGTTACTTCCATCTTAAATCCCTGGTGTAAAAAAATGTGTTAGCAACACGCAAGTGGTACCTCTGGTATTGCAAGCATTCATGGGCTATGGTTACTGCTTAACATCAGGCAGGTCGTACGCTTGTTTGCCAGCCAAGTAGTAAAAAAAACACTTGGTTCAGTGGCTTAAGTGGTAACCTCAACATTAACCAATGTGTGACGTGTTGTGGGTTCAATTCCTACACCATAAATGGCTGTGCCAAGTCTAGATGTACTTTGTGAGCATTTATTGTATGTTTGTAAAATCCCCCGTGGCACAGGTATGTTCCCTAGTGCGGAATAATAAATGGTATGGTCTTCCAATATTCAAAATCCTAAATGCATGCATTTAACTGAGAGTGATGTCTGTGAAAATGATGACTATAAGCTAGTCTAACAATGGAAATAAAATAATTTTCTGCTCTATTCTTTTAATGTTATATACAAGGAACTTACACAGTATAGATCCTTGATGATTTTATTCTAAAACATAAAAATATTTTTAAGATAAATTCTATTTTCATAATTGCAACATTCAATATTTTTTGATCTGTCTAAATCCAACATTGTCCTTGAAAGAGTTACAGACATATAATTGTATTGAATAATATTAATTTATAGATCCTCTACAAGTGCCGGTAGCAGGCGTAGTGCCGAGGCATCCACGCCTCGCTCCGAAGCTCTCTCCACTCCGCGCACTATCCACGCCTAGAGCTGTATTGCTACCGCGCCCGGCGCCGTTATCACCCAGCCAGCTCTCACGCTCCCCCTCCATCACCAGACGTCGCCAAATACTCATGACACGCAAAAGAAAACCACCAAACATGTATCAGCAAACGTCAAACGAGTTTGTGGCCCTTGAACAACGACGCTTGAGAATGGAAGAAAAACACGACAGGAGACTCCATCAGAGGGAAATGGAAAGACTCAAATTGGAATTGCAAAGAATTGAAGTACAACGTGATCATAATGATCTTTTACAACATTTACTGAATATTGCACAGGGTGCGTATGAATTGTTACAACAAAAGTTACACTGAAATATATTTGTTAGCATTTATAAAATATTGTTAGTGTTGGCCTCGGTCAATGTCGGTCTTGTTAATATAAGATAATACAGTAGTTATTTGTTAATATAATAATTATAATTGTTATAAGTCGTATGTTCCTATTTATTAATGCCGTAAGCAATATCGACTATGTTAAGGTAAATTAATGAAATAAAGTATTTTTTTTATATATATATATATATTTTCGTTTTCTAAGACTTTTACCTTTTTTTAATCTATACAAATATATTAATATATAATCTCAAATATAATTGCTTGTCTTGACGGACTGATTGCTTTTAGTAAGAGAAGAAGGCCTGTACGCACAACTAAACCGCTGTGTGTGTAGTTTTTTGGCTGTGGTCTTCTGTAAAGTGGAGACCCTTCCCCAGCCGTGCTCGCTCGATAGTATGGGGCCTTACCTCTCTTCTCTTAAAGAAATTTGATATAAATATCTGCTTTCGGTTAAAAATAAAAGTGTAGTAACATTTCTAAATATCCCGGGATTTTTTAAAATGTTACTAGTGGGAAAAATATTAAAAAATTCAACCCCTTCAGTAAAAAACCTTTAAGCCGGGATGCTATAACTATCATTGCCCATCCCTTTGTAAAATATATCAATCTGAAGATCCAAATATTATTTTTGGCCTTTTAATGAAGCTGTTGTCCGCGAAAACGGAACAAATCTTTCTACTTATCTTTAGGCCTGATAATTATATTTAGTAAGAGTACCTACTTACCTCAGACTAAAAGATTGAGATGATCTGAGTATTGTTGTAATTATAATTATAACAATACTCAGATCAAACTTATCAAAGAATAAAATTTTATCTAAAAGTCTATCTTATAAAATCTTTTATCTTTGTATTATATATTATAAATTAATTCAATTTCTAATGACAAGAAGATTGATTATTTTATTTTGTGACCTTAATATATTTAATCTTTATAGTCTATGTCGAAATCAAAACAGTATTACAAAAAAACACAAAATGGTCGACTAAGTGACATATAAAATAGACCATGTTGTCGAATGATGGTGTAATAAATTTTGTTTTACTGTGAGATTTGTTTGTTAATAGTAAAATCATAATTAATATAATATAATACAGTGGTTTTAATGTAAGGTATAATTGAATTTCGGTTTTTAAAGTGGTTATTAAGCGTGTACGCGTCACCGGTGGTAGTGGTGCTGGTTGTTGTCGACTAAGCTGACATTGTCCTATAAGGAGCGGAGGTGGTAGCTGTGAGCGCGGTTGTAGAGCAAGAATAAGATGTCGTTCCCGCCTCGGCCGCCTCTTGTGCCCTACGGGATCGCCCCGGGTGTGGTCACTATGCCGATGCCAACACACGTAAGTCCTATTAGCTCTAACCTCTTTGTACAAACAGATCGCATAGCTGGTGCTCAGCTGAAACTGTACTACGAGTCTAACTTTACTCTTCTACATTTGCTCTTACTACCTATTTAACACATACATTTCGAGCTAGGTACATCAGTTATCAAATCATCATCATCTCAGTCAAAAGATGTCCACTACAGTTGGCAAATGGATTGATACAAAGTATGTAATAATGTAGAATGTGAGAATAGTAATAATATGAGTTAGTTAGCATATTATCTACTAGGTTCTTATGTTTATTAAATTTGTTTTTAGTTTGTGTACCAGCTGTAGCTGCTGTAGATCCGTACATTACATTATACATAATATAATAATTTATTGTAACTCCGTCACTCAGCCTCACACTTAAAATAGAATAAACTTACAAAAAGTGTTTTATTTGCTTAATCTTACTAATATTATAAAGCTGAAGAGTTTGTTTGTTTGGTTGAATGGGCTAATCTCTGAAAGTACTAGTTTGATTAGAAGAAATATTTTTTTGTTGAATAGTGCATTTATCCAGTAAGGCTATATAACATCACGCTTTGATCAATAGCAGCAAAGCAGTAGTAAGATATGTTGCAAAATGGGGATAATATTTCAAATCACCACACTAACAAAGTCGCGGGCGACCCCTAGTTAGTTTATAAATTTAAATGTCAACTGGATAAATAATAATAATAATATCCACCATATAGTACATGAATATATTATTAATGTCTTTGTTATAAATGTCTCCATACAAACTAAAGCTGACTTTTTATATAATCAGAAACATAATTAGATCATTATAATAGATGTGTTAAGTCAAACTCCATGTATTTACATTACATAACAAATCTGCTGCAAACATCCATGAAATAATAATATAAAAGTATTTTTTGTAAAATCTTGAAAATCGGAAAAAGCAATACCTTCTTTATATGCTGTTAAAACTAATATGATGATACAGTGAATATATTCTGTGCATGTTTGGTACAATTCTATAGTATAGTGAAGATGGGGAGCCAGCTTCACTATATCATGAGTTATATCAAAGTTGGGTTTGATGTCTGTTGTTTTATTATATCATGAATGTGTGTGTAAATAAATAAATAAATAATATGTTTACATTGACTGGCCTATTGGTCTAGTGGTTAGTGACTCTGACTGCTAATATGTATATATTTAGAAATATATATGTATGTTTATCAGTTGTCTGGTTACCATAGTACAGGCTCTGCCTAGTTTGGGATCAGATAGTGATGTGTGAGATGTCCCAAAAATATTATATTATTATTATTTATGAAGTCCGTTATGATTGACATCTGTCAATAAGCAGGGTGCCAGTGAAGTACCATTGTCTAAAGAATTGATTATCGATTACTATTATAAACAATTAAAGGTGTTAAAACTGAAATAATAATATATTATTATATATATGTTTTTCAGGAGATAATACAATAATTTAAAATTAATAATAACAACTGCTTAACAAAAACTCAACACAACATCAATTAAATTGTAAATATGTAACTTTATGATACGATAATATGAAATGATGAGATTCTTTGACTTACGTCCCTATGTTTGAAGTACAAAATATACCATAGTACATAAACATGTAATGTTGTTAAAATATTAATTTTATATTGTTCGCTCCATGCCCTAGCGTCTACGCGGGGGACAGGGAAGCAAAACGGTTCCCGGTTTATATATTTTGAACAGGATTACTTGTAGTTGATTGTGTTTGTGACTGTTACTATAGTTTGTTTAAAGTTATTAAAGAGATAATTATATCTTTTCTTAATATATTAGGTACATTATTAATACAATATATATTATTGAGACATCACACACAGGACACATATTGTGTTTACAAAGTGGCTTTCACAAGATAGATCAAACTTTCTATTTATTTGGTTGTTTAAAATTAAAATAAAACTGTTAGTATCTCAAGCGAAGCCGGGGAGGGCTTATCGTGATATATATCAAAGTTGTTGTCTGTTGTTTTATTATACCATGAATGTGAAAAAAGCGTTGTTTATATATTATGTAAAACTGAAGTAACCAACATAACAAACAAACAAACAAACCTATAATTTAGTTAGTTTGATATAATGTTAAATTGTATGCTTGAATGCTTTTTATGATCATAAATATGTAGTGCAACTGATGAATAACTTTATTACAGTTTGTAGGTGCTTTAATCTGTTTGAATATGATGTCTAATATTGATCATTGCATATTGAACTGCTTCAGTAACAAGAGTAATCACATTTTGTATAATTATTATGATGTACTTGTGTACTGTTACATTATACTTGTTTTACTAAACTTTACAACTTCAAATATAATATATTACCAATCTTCATTTATTGTATAGATATTTGTCAGTAAATGTAAAATTTAAAATTTACATTGCTAAGTGTGAGTTAAGAATAGATAGCAACAATATGAATGGTAAATTGAATTTAATTGCTTTTGTTTAGTTTGTAATATTTATTGTATATTTGTAACATTGATAGTTGTATAGATAAAGCACAAATATATGTTAAAGTAGTTGGTGTTTGTGCGAGCAGGTGATGGTGGGCGCGTACGGCGCTGGTGTGGCGGGGGTGGGGGGCGTGGGCGCGGCGCGGGGCGCGCTGCTGCCCGCGCCGCAGCAGCAGGGCAAGGCGGTCATCGCGCGCCCGCCCACTCGCAACACCAACGGTGCGAAGGACGACGGACCACCCGTCACTGTGTTCATAGGTGAGCCGTACTATTATTTTACATCCTATGTGACTGTTTCTTTAGATTACAATGTAACACTTATCAAGTTCAAAGCATTGTTATAGGAAGGTTATGTTTACCTATTTTTTTAAGCTGAACACGTAATACTGGATGGAAGGAAAACAATCCCAAAAACAAAAGTCGGTGGGAAAGCTAGTGGTTGTCTATAGAGTGCGCGAGTTCTCCGGCCGCGGCGGTAAGTATGTACTTAGTGGTGCAGGGCACTCGCGCGGGCGACGCGCGGCCCGGCCGTCGACCTCGCCGGTGAGATGTTCGGTGGTGGCACGTGGCACTACATGTAGTTGTGATGATATCGCGCAGGTAACATATCGTCCCGCGCGCCGGACCCCATGATCCGCATGCTGCTGAACGCGTGCGGCACGGTGCTGAGCTGGAAGCGCGTGTCCACGTTCGGCTTCAGCGAGTTCGCCAACCCCGAGGCGGCGCTGCGCTGCGTGCGCCTGCTCAACGCGCGCGCCGTCGCCGACAAGCAGCTGCTGGCGCGCACCGACGGCAAGATGCAGGCGCTCGTCGACACCTACAAGAGTGAGTGTGTTGTAGTGTATGTAGCACGTAGCGCGCGGTGTGTACACGACACACACAGTATGTAACGTGGTGTGTACGTGGTACTCGACAGCGGAGCAGCGGTCGCGGCTGGGCGCGGGCGCGGCGGGCGAGGGCGCGCCGGGCACGGAGGGGGACGCGTCGTACCTGGACGCGCGCCAGCGGGCGCTGGACGACACCGCCGAGCGCCGCCTCGTGCAGATCATGCGCGACTACCAGGACGACATCAACAACTACGAGATACTGCAGAAAGGTACCTATCACACTCATTTAACTGCTCTAACAGTTCTTCAAAATGCCTACAAAATGGAGCACGGTCCCTAACAACCCCTTTGCCATTGATAGCGTAAGAGTTGATCGATCATCAGTCATTTATTTTATTATCGTGTCCGCAACCACTCTTGTTACAACGAGAGGTAATATGTATGTTCAGTAAATAAATGTGAGTCCTATAGCTATGGTACGTTGCGCTAGTTAACTACAGTTGACACGTTGTCGTCCACAGAGGAGGCGATCTCGAAGACGGCGCGCGTGCTCGAGGAGGCTGATATCTCTGAGGAGAAACGTGACGTGATCCACCGCGAGATTGGCAAGTTCCGCGAGAGCATGAAGGTGAGGCCTCACCCCGCCCTATCCCCCCCTCCCCCCACACCGTCTCTCTCCGACGTCCCGTACTCTCCCGTACGTTAAGTGTCGTCCGGGTGCCGAGAGCAGACCTACAAGTTATATTTTGTTTTAGGTATATTTATTATATTGATTGACCGGGTTGTTGATGCATCGCTTTATTACTACTATTGCATTAACTATATAATAACATTAAACCATATTAAATTCCTTATTTCAAACAGGAGTGACAATAATTTATGATATAGTAATTATGTAATGTTATATTTATAATGAAGCACATGCAGACTGATTGCTGTACTGCTGTCGAGTCTGTAAGTGGTTTATATTTGGCTCATATCGAGCAATTGCATTCTTAGACAACACATTATAGTGGGAGCAAACAATAAGGGGACACATTAAGTTATAGTTTGTTTAGTGGACCGTTCTGTGGCCCACCTACAGTACAGTCAGGATGGGCACCTGCCCATCTTTAAATAACCTGTACGCGTGATATATTTGTAAATCTGATTTTTGTTTTCAATGATATCATTTTCAGTTTTGATAAAATGTAATAATTTCTGTTTCATTGTTGTATCATTTTAACAGTCAGGTAATTAAAGATGTATTGGTCAGACAAAATAACAGCTATATTGCATATATTGGACAACCTTAAAGTTTGGTGTCAAAATAGATTAAACAAATCTACAGCAATATTAATGATGAGCGTCTCGTGCTTCGTATTTACCATATTTAATGGCAAAAAACAATTGGCTAGCTGTAAAATTAATAGCACCATATTTATTTTTAAAAGTAAGCTGATGGCTTACTGCTGCAGCATCGGAAGGAATTTGAGCATGTCAGAGTAGTGTGTGCTATTCAAAATGCGAGCATGATTTTGTTTTAAAATAATATTATCATCATAACATTTGTCTAATTTATTAGAATATAATATTAAGATTTAATAATTAATATAATTAATTATAATATTAAGATTTAATAATTAATAATATTAATAATCATTTTTTTTAATATCTAAGAAAAAAAAATAGTTTTTTTTTCTTAGATATTAAAAAAAAATCTCATGCCATTTTTTAAATGTTTGTTAATATTAGATTAGTTTTGGTTCAAACTCTAGTGACATGACACCTTCGGTTGCAGCTGGAAATCAGCGCCAAGTGCTTTTGTACTTGGCATTACTTTATATTGTACTTGTTACTTTTATATATGTAATAATATGTCAAATCAAAGATTTTTTTCTTTCTTTCTATTGCATAGACATAAGAATGGTTACAATTAGTTTTCGCATCAGCATTGACAGGTATAGACTAGCTGCCTCACTACCTCACCACAAGTTAGCGATACCCAGTCTGCTATTATTTGGGAGATGTTGAATGATTAGCTAATAAAGAATGCAAATGCTCGACGATAGTGATGCGCGGAGGAGGCCCGCTAGCTACCTAGCGGTGCCTGGTGCAGTGTACTGTACTGTACTGTAGTGTACTGTAGTGTAGTGTAGAGCAGTGTGTTCGGTGGTCAGTGTGTTGTAATAAAGCGTTGCTCAAATAATTGTTGTATTCTGCATTGACATCGCGGTGGTAGGTGGCGCCACTGTTGCCGACATGTCCCCGCCCTCGTTGCGTCTTGTCATACGGTGAGTCGCATTACCATACATTGTTACATGTACCTACACAACTTATACACACACACACACACACACACACACACAGCCAACAAAATTAAAATAACTGTTATACATACGTGTTATCTGTCGCTGTTAATTGATTGATTTGTTTTAATATATAGCAAGTTAAAAAACATGTACTAGTCTTGCTTTTATATTAATAAATACCTATATAAATACAATAATACTCATTATTAGTATTAAAATGGCACATTGTCAGTACTCATATATATTTATATGTATAGTTTTGAGAAACCAGTGACTAGTGGTGATCATGAACAGTGATGCTGGGCTCATATTATCATTATTATATTTATGTCTTCAACTAATACACTTTTACACACACACATACACTTTACAAATGACAAGACGGTAGCAGATTGTTGCTCCGTTGGTTACCTATTGTTGTTGAGTTAATTGAAGTTAATGTTCGATGTGTACTATACAGAGTGGGGGGACTTTACTAGTACCTATCACAAGTACATGATATAATGGCGACAAGTTTGTGTTGTGCACACATCATTAATATTCGCACGCATTACACTAACACTTGAACATTTGATGATGCCTTTCGCACTAGCTTCCGACCGCGGCTTCGCCCGCGCATACAATCTCACACCAACAGTGATTATTCCGGGATAAAAAGTAGCCTTTGTGCTATTCCAGACTATAGTTTATCTCCACACTAAATTTCAAACAGATCCGTTCAGAAGGTTTGGCGTGATTGAGTAACAAACATCCATCTATCCATCCAACTGTCGCATTTATGATATTAGTAAGATTAATATGGCGACGGTAATGATGGTTGGTCCGTGCGTCATGATTGACAACGTGTTTTATATTAATAAATATTTGCTACAAGTCTTGGCTTGTTCAGTTTAATATAATCCAAATTAGAATAAGCCCGTCTTAATTGTTATTCAATCCTGTGTACAGGTCCTAATCCAATCTATTGACCTCAGACATACACGTTTTGTACAATCTGTGTCCCCACTCTGTACGTCGTTATTAGCATGTGTGGCGCGTGTCGGACACATCGAGGACTCGTCTCGACAGACTCCTTTATCGAACATATTGAGGTTTCTATCTTTAACAGTATCTGTCCGTAGTCGCCTACTGTTGCTCCCTTTGACAGTCGTTTCTGCACACCTTACAAATTTGTTAGTGAACCCTGAGGCACCCATATTTCCTAATATTAAATTACACAATAATTATATTAAAATGAATTCATAATTGATTGTCCAGGAGCGTGCCTCGGGTTCCAACAAACCGTTAGCCCTGGGGGCGAGCGGTGTTGTAGACTAGGTGTACAAGGTTCTGTAATAATATGTGAGGTAGCATGTAAGTAGCGGGCCCGTGGTCGCGGAGCGCGCGCGCGCCGGCCGCTCCGCGACGACCCCCGCCGGTCGCGCCTCCACATCGTGAGTTGTGGGCGAGCGACCCGCGCCACACAACACGCACTCGCCGCTCCACTCACCATTATACCACATTACATCATTATTAGACCTCTGGCTACAGCACTACCTACTGTTTAGTGACGTGAAACGTCAGTAGTATTAAAATTTATTGGAATAATAACATGAGACAGAGCATGCCCTGTACTAAAAATTAATAGGGTCGTAAATATTTACTTATGCAATAATCTGCTGTCTCGCTTATTTTCCTAAATAACAAATATGATGTTGATTAATGAACAAGTGAGGGTCAACAATGTGACATTGTGCACGTGGTCGTTATGTTAGTGGTGGTAGTGGCGCGTGCGTGGTGTCCGGTCGCGACGTAATAAGTGAGTCGTCGCATCGCGGGAACGTCGCGCCGCGCCGCTCCGCTCCGCCCCGCGCCGCGCCGCTCCGCTCCGCCGCGCCCGCAGACAGTAAGTAGCCGGGACCGAACCGTCCCACGAGAGCCAGGAGCGAACGGAACTGTGCACGCCGCGCAATGAGTCCCAACACACGCTCGTTACACAACGAGTTATTATATAACTTTCAATAGTCAAACATGTTTGAGGATCATGAATCTGGGAGTGGAAGCTTTGACACGTGCCACGACACGTGGTGGGGTGTACACAAGTATGTGGGGTGATCAGTAGGTGGGCTCATTGCACCGGTCGAGTGGTGCGAGTGCGTGCGTGTAGTGTGTGTAGTGTGTGTGTGTGCGTGTGCGTAACGTTGGTGTTTGTGCGCGTGGTGAGTAGGTGGCGATTTTCAGATGCGGCTGGCGGCGGGGGCCCCGAGCTTCGGCCGCACTAGTGTACTCGACATACCTACTGCGCCCGACCATCGGCGATCGTATGAAATATCTACTTGATTGTCTTTACCACCCGACCGCGCCTCCACCACCGCGCACCTCGCATGTACACATACATATATTTAAGTATATACCTACTCTGTAGCTGTAGCTTGACTCTCAGTACGTCACGTGTGTGTGTGGCGGTGGAAGCGCCGTTGTTTTTACATAATACTTTGTGTGCGTACTCGGCGGAGTCCCGTCGATAGCACGTAGTGCACTCGTACGACGCGCGTCGCCGACGCGTCCGCGACCCGCGCCCACGTACCGGACCATTACATAATTACATATTATATCAGTTTAGATTATTTGTTTGATCGCCAAGTTACATAACTAAGTTGTGCGCACCGGTGACACATGACGGTTATTAGTTAATATGATCTCATGAATTGATTCTACATATTTTTTATTATTAAACAATTATTTTCATTTCTTGTAATTATTTGTTAGCAAGCAGTACATAGACAAGGTTAAGATTTTAATATAAAAAATAGTGTTTCGCGATCACTCACACGTGTGAGAACAGTCAGCGACAATGACTTTAGGTAGTGGTGCTGGTCCCCCGCGGTACGTGCGCGCGGGTCGCGGGCGCGTGCGACCCGCGGTGCAGGTGCCTCGCTCACGCGCACGTTTGAACGCAGGAGGAGGCCGACGTCGTCGTGCGACGCAAGCGGGACAAGGAGGACGCGCGCGCCGACACCGCGCGGGACGGAGCCCGCGACGGGCCCCGGGACAGCGCCCGCGACGGCTCCCGCGACAACAGCGCCCGCGACAGTGCTCGCGACAGTACCCGCGACAACGCCCGCGACGGGGCCCGCGACGGCGCCCGCGAGCGAGACCGCGAGCGCGACCGGGAGCGCGCCGCCAGCCGCGAGCGCGACCGGGACAAGGAGCGGGAGCGGGAGCGCGAACGAGACAGGGATAATAAGGACAGGGAGCGAGACAAAGACCGAAGGCGGCGGAGCACATCCAGGTAGATAATATCAACTATCTTCCTGCAGTTTATTGTTATTTCTACTATTATGTTTGATTGATGAGTTGTCGGCCTCTATTCTCAATAACTCATTACAAGCGATCCCAATAGATTGAGACTGTGCACACTTCTGTTTATTGATAAATAATAAATTGTAGACATTTTTACATGTTCATTTTAGGGGTAAGGACCGACGCGAGGAACGTGACAAGGAACGAGAACGCGAACGCGAGGAAAGGGAGCGAGACAGAGAACGCGAGCGCGAACGTGAAAGAGAGCGAGAAAGGTAATATACACGTTTAGGTAAAACTTTGTTGAAATGTAGGTACTATCGTTCAGTTGGGTCTAGAAACACTTTTCAAACATTTTACTTTACACTTGTAAATGATGACGCCACTAATAAGGGCGCACCTGACATATAGTACTAGCCGCGCTGTTCGATCAGTCTGAAAAGTTAAGCAATCTTGCCATCATCGGTCCAAAGATAAGTAGCTATCAATGCGAAAGTAACTCTGTTTGTTTGTTTGTTATTTCACCAAGAAAGTATAACACTGGTCGACTTGACGCACACATGCACACTGTCTGTTAATTATAATTGATTTGATATTGCCGAATGACGACGCGTACGTATAATTAGTTAGGTTGCGTGTGATATATATATATATATGCATTGTTGGGTCGTATTGTTATTGATATTTCTAAGGCATTAAGTACGCCTCTGTATAACTTTGTGCAGGTAGTTTAAATAAAAATAAAAAATCGTGTGTTAGACTCAAGTTCATCGACTACCTTCTAACCGGCCGATGAATTCCGAACTATCGTTTAAACTGTTTGAATATCAATAAAGTGATGTTTTAAAAGTCGGCGAACTGGGACCTTAGTGTAGAGGTTGATGTAATGTTGGGACGATGGGTGGTCCAATGATATATGTTATTATATAGGTTTACAGTCTGAGCTTTAATTTTACTAATTACGATACATTATATATATGTATGTGAATGTGGGGCGAAACTTTTACTGAAAATTGTCAAAATTGTTATTTGTTGCAGGGAGCAGCGAGAGCGCGAGAGAGAAAGGGAGATACGCGAGCGTGAGAGGGAGCGAGAAAGAGAACGGTGAGCGTTGCCAAGTTGTTTGTTTTATACAGTATGAATGAATATAATGAGATATTATAACTTTATTCTAACACAACTTTACATTGTAATAATATCTGTGATTGTGATCAAAGCAGTCAGGTGCAAGGTACGGTGAGACTTAGAGATGTGTGTCGACTGCACGGTGGGTTCAGTGGCTTAAGTGGTTACCTCACCATTTACCACTGCGAGAGGCGTTGTGGGTTCGATTCTCACAAAGGGTAGAATTTATGTGATTTGTAAATGGTTGTCCTGTATTAGTCTGGGTGTATTTTATACAATTTTTGCTTTTTTGTAAATGACAATGATAATCTGTGGACGACTGCAGAATAATGATACTTATATTGAGTAAAAGTAATACAGTAGTTGTATTTAGTTATAGATAGACCTACATGCTGATTTTATTAATACACGCATATAATAATACTATTATTATAGATACTTATTACCTAATGCAATAGTCTATATACTTAGATAGTTATATAGAAAATGGTGGGTTAAATAATGAAGTAAACAAAACAAGTACAAGAAGCGGTCCGCGTGAATTCGTTCAGTGTACATGTGCACGATAGAGATCGTAATATTAGTGAGCGCGCCTGGCGCGCGGCGCGGCGCGGCGTGGTGGGCGGACATTGTGGAGGGGGTCACTAATGATAATACTATATGTCGAGTCTATTCATTTGAACTACTTTTTAAATATTGTTCTAACATTACATCACCTGCAAACCATATAATGCATCGCGGCCGGGGGCTATTTGTTTTTATTTTGTAAATTTTGGAAGACTTTTTAATTTGACATGTAGGTACGATTTTGGGGGAAAGGGTCATGTCCGTTGTGACCCCCCCGATCGATCCCCTTCGAACCGCGCCTGATCCAGCACACACCTACTGTAACTGAAAGGTCCCAAAAATGTATTATTAAATTTATGTTTCTGTTCTTAAATTCTCGATCAAGAATATTAGCTCACATAGTGATTGAATAAAAAACATCCATCCAAACTGACATTTATAATATAAGTATATTAGACACAGTTTACTAATGTCCTACTAAAATATTTAATTTTCCATCCCAAGACGTCTCAAAATAAATGGCATACTATTTACTTTATTCAACATTTAGCAAATAATATAAAGCTCAATTTTACAACACATGGACATAACTAACTAGAGATTTACATGAATAATACATATATGTATGTATAATAAGATAAATTTAAATTGATGTACATAACATGGAATAGTATCTAGCCATTAATAAATCATCGGTTTTATATATATTTTTAAATAAATATTTTATCGGTTAATTTTACACAAAAACAATATATTTTTTCAAATTAATTTATACCTAGTACATATTTGTCACGATTATATAATATAATAATATATTATGTTTTGTATTTGTGATAGGTACATGTAAGTAGATGTACAACTGAGCAAATTTATATTGTATTGATCAACATGATTGTTTATCAATTAAATAAAAATCAATCAAATTTTACATGTTGTATCAGTAATCACCAGCACAACCACGAAGGTTTAGATGCAAGGGTCCAATATAACGAGTGAGTACGTTACGTACTCGTATGTCCGGCTAAAGCTATCAAATAACAAAACGATTGCATTAGTTGTCGCGCTTATCGGCACTCGCCGCGGCTCACCTCCGCACCGACGCACCGATAACGACCAATATATACCTATGTACAATACGTAGTGTTATACATCTACACGATTATATATATATAAACCATGCGTTCACTCGCCGGGCGACCTTACGCACTACATATTGTTGTACACTTGTTGTTGTTGTGGTGACTGTTTGTGACGACACCGGCCGAGTGCCCGCCGCCGCCGTACATACCTAGTGGTGTTAGATACTGTGCGTGCGTGTGTGTGTGTGTTGTCGCGATGTTGACGCTGCACCCGTACATACGTACTCGGTACGAGATACAGAGACAACTGCGCGCGCGCACACGGTAATGTACACCAGTGCCACACTGACACCGCAGTAGAAACATTCACTTTACTGATTTTAAAAAGATTTTGTATACATATATTATTTTTTTCGTATATTTTGCTGAAATTGATTAGCTTGCCCATTTATGTCAAGATAGGTGTGACATTTAGATAAATAAATATTAATACATAATATTAAACATAAATAATTATTATACTTACTTAATTATAAATGTAATTAGAATAATATTAATGGATGTTGTATTGATTCTTAATAAATGTATGCACAGTAAGTGGTGGGGGCAACGGTCATTTCTCTGAGACAGATTCGAACGATTCAGTCAGTACAGTTTCATACCTCGTAGAGAGTGGTCGTGTTGCAATCACCAAGTGCTGTGTGTGTGCCTATATACTGAAGTATAAGTGTTATTATTTATATACCTTACGGAGAGAGATACCACAAGTGGCGACGAGGAAAATCATGTAAGTACCTGTGTTAATACTGCATGCACATCGGTGACCAATAGGCGTTAATTTTATTAAATATGCCTATACAAATGGGCATTAGATTAATAATTCATTGTAAATAATAATTTTAACCTAGAATTTTATTAGTAGGGTTATTTTATGTAGTATCTTGATACCTCTATAGCATTTGATTAATGGATTTTGTAGTCACGGAATCTATTGATTCAATGCTGTTCAATAATATAATCAATGGTCGATTTATAAGTCTATAAATTAGATACTATTCTTATTTTATTTTAAAGAAGAAGAAATATAATGTAACAATCATAGTTAAGCCTTTTGGTGGCCGAGTGCATGACAGTAACTGTGTTCAAAGCATAATGTACCTTACCTAAGGTAAATGCTAAAATTGTGGATGTGTATTAACAATGGCACAAAATAGTCAATCGAGATTTATATCAAGGTTATTGACAACAAGGTGTATGTATTAGTATAAGCTAATAAATGAGTGCCTACAATATATTAGCTACTTTACTGTGGCAAAAATGTGTGAGATTAAAATAAATTAACGAGATCAACTGTAAAACGGATATTGGTGTTTAAAATATAAAAATAAATGGTATTTTCTTTCTCAAATAGGTATCAATTATATTTAATTCATTTAGCAATGAGTTTTAACCTATGAAATTTCAATATGATTTTTAATAAAGTTTTGTTCATATTATTAATTTCTTGAATTTCGTAATCTTTGTTTACAGTCTGGCCTAACCATGAATCAAATTCCTATACTTGAACCATTTGATTGTGAAGGAGAACAAAGCTCTATCGGTACTAGATGGGTAAAATGGAGGCGAGGATTTGAAATATATTTGCAAGCTGCAAACATTAGCGACCCGGCTAAAAAGCGGGCTACTCTTTTACATGCTGCAGGGTTAACATTGCAAGATATTTACTTTAACATACCTGGCGCCCATGTAGAGCAGGGTGACTCGGTAGACATCTATATAGTTGCAATTGAGAAATTGAATGAATATTTTGCGCCGAAGCAAAGTAGTTTGTTTGAAAGACATATATTTAGGCTTATGAAGCAGGAGCCAGATGAAAAATTTGAGACGTTTTTAATTAGATTACGTCGCCAAAGTGCTAAATGTAAATTTTCGGATGAAAATGAATGTTTAATTGATCAAATTACTGAAAAATGTTTGTCGTCAAAGTTGAGAAAGAAAATTCTATTAATGGGAGATACGGTTACAGTTGATAAAATAATTACGGAAGCCAATGCGCTCGAGACAGTCGAAAGACAATTGTGTGATTTTAAAACCAAAACAAATCTTGCCGTGAATAAAATTGACACTCAGCAAAATAAATTGACTAATGAGAAACAATCTGAGTGTACAAGATGTGGTAGCAAATATCATAAATATGATAGTCCTTCGTGTGTTGCGAAAGATAAAATTTGTGCTAAATGTGGCTATAAAGGGCATTTCTTAAGGATGTGTAGAACAAAAGCCAGCAAGCGTAAATCCAATTCAGGGAATCAGAAATCAAATTTCAAAAAGCGGCGGTTTGAAAATGACAAACCTAATACATCAAATTCGTGTTCAAAACAATCATCTGAAACGGGTATCGATTATGTTTTTCACATTGATGATGACGCTTCGATAAAATGTCAACTCGGAGGTTTAGAGATTGACATGTTAATAGATTCTGGTAGCAAATGTAACATCATTAGTGACAAATCTTGGGATGTATTGAAATCAAAGAACATTGTGGTAACAAAACAAGAAAAAAATATAGAGAAGACTTTTATGTCATATGGATCAAATAATCCTTTGACAGTACTAGGGTCTTTTGAAACTGAAATTCGTGCTGGACCACAAGCTCTTGTTGCTAAATTCTATGTGATAAAAAATGGCGTGAGGGATTTATTGGGCAGAGATAGCGCAATAGCATTGGGAGTTCTTAAAGTGGGTTTTGAGGTAAATGCTTTAAGTAACTGTAAATTTCCCACATTTAAAAATGTTATCTTAAATATTGCAATTGATAAAACAGTAACACCAGTCTGTCAGCCATATAGACGTGTACCAATACCTTTGGAAGCTAAAATCAATAGCAAAATTGATGAACTAGTTAGAATGGATATTATAGAACCAGTTAATGGACCTTCCCCATGGGTCAGCCCTATGGTTCCAGTATTCAAGGAAAACGGAGACGTCCGTATTTGCCTTGACATGCGTTGTGCCAATAAGGCAATCATTAGAGAAAACCATCCTCTACCAACTATGCATCAATTAATGCCGAAATTTCGTAAAGCCCAATTATTTTCAAAATTAGATATTGCTAATGCATTTCATCAAATTGAAATTGCTGAACATTGCCGTCAAATCACAACATTTATTACCAGCAAAGGTTTATATAGATATAAAAGACTTTTGTTTGGAATTTCGAATGCCCCGGAGCATTTCCAGAAAATATTGGAAAGAATGTTGCTTGGGTGTGAGGGCGTTGTCAATTTTATTGATGACATTGTTGTATTTGGTCGTAGTGATTCTGAGCATAACGACAGGCTTAAACGCGTTTTGCAAGTTCTTAGAGAAAATAACGTATTACTTAATAATAACAAATGCATTTTCAATGCCAAGGTTATAGAATTCCTTGGGCACCAACTCTCATCAAAGGGTATTAGACCATTAGATAAATATCTCAAAACAATTGAATCATTTCGGCCTCCTAATAATGTAGAGGAGATTCAAAGCTTTTTGGGTTTGATAAACTTTGTTGGAAAATGGATACCTAATTTAGCCACATTGACTGAACCAATACGCCAAATATTGCGACAAAAACTTCATAAACATGCTGACATTTCACTTTTGTGGAACTCTAAACAACAGTTAGCTTTTGATGAACTTAAAAAATGTCTTAGTACAATTAATACTCTAGGTTATTACGATCCAAAAGATAGAACCCAAGTCATTGCTGATGCAAGTCCTGTAGGATTAGGAGCAGTACTTGTACAATTTGATTTGAATGGACCGCGCATCATTGCCTACGGTAACAAAAGTTTAACAGACGTTGAAAAACGTTACTGTCAAACTGAAAAAGAGGCCCTGGCTCTGGTTTGGGCAATAGAACATTTTCACATGTATCTTTATGGCAAAGATGAGTTTGAGTTGGTTACTGATCACAAACCTTTAGAGGTTATTTTCAGCACACGTTCGAAACCTTGTGCCCGTATTGAACGATGGGTTTTAAGACTACAGGGTTATAATTACAAAGTCGTATATAAGCCCGGTAAATCTAATATTGCTGATCCCCTTTCACGCCTTTGCAAAAGTTCTTACTGCACCCCGTTTGATAATGAGTACCATGTTAACCAAATTGTACAACATGCACAACCAACGGCTTTGTCCTTGAGGATAATTTCGAAGGAATCTCAAACGGATAAAGATTGTTTGTTAGTAAAAGAAGGCTTACTTCATAACAAATGGGACGCTAGTATTAACAATTATAAGTTATTTGAAAATGAACTTTGGGTACACGATGAAATCTTATTAAGAGGCAATAAAATAGTGATTCCGTCGAAATTAAGACTTCAGGTATTAAGAGCCGCACATGAAGGCCACCCTGGGATAGTCAATATGAAAGCAAGGTTACGTACAAAAGTGTGGTGGCCCAAAATAGACAAAGATGCTGAAAAAATGGTTAGGAATTGCAGGGGGTGTATCTTAGTATCTGGTCCAAACCCACCTACACCTATGAAGAGACGGGAACTTCCTGCTCAAGCCTGGGTTGATACAGCTATAGACTTTTTAGGGCCACTACCTAGTGGGGATTACCTTCTTGTTATTATTGACTATTTCAGTCGTTATAAGGAAATTAAAATCATGAGGTCTATTACAGCAAAAGACACAATAAATGTCCTCAAAGAAATATTTTCCCGTCTAGGCATCCCTGTAAGTATAACTTGTGACAATGGCCGACAATTCACTAGCTTCGATTTCAGGACATTTTGTGAAGAATTAGGAATCCGCATATACAATACAATTCCATATTGGCCGCAACAGAATGGAGAGGTCGAAAGACAAAACAGAGACATATTAAAACGATTAAAAATTAGCCAGATCGAAAAGTCTAACTGGAAAGATGATTTACTTAAATATCTCATGATGTACAACAGCACTCCTCATGGGACGACAGGGAAATCTCCCTCAGAATTGTTCTACGGTCGTCAGTTTAGAGACAAATTACCTAGTATAATAAATATTGAAAATAAGGAAACAGATCATGAAGTACGTGATAAGGACACTGAAAAAAAAGCATTGGGTAAAATACACGAAGACAGGAAAAGGAGAGCACACGAACAAGACATTGGAGTTGGCCAAAAAGTATATGTAAAAAATTTTAATAGAAGTAATAAGTTAGCGCCAAATTTTGATCCTGAATTACATACAATTGTCAGTGCACAAGGAAACGAAGTAAATGTTAGAAATGATTCTACTGGACAAGAGTTTAAAAGAAATGTGATCCATCTTAAACGTGTAGAGGGAAATTGGGAAATTGTAGAAGGAAACCAGGATACAGGAACAAGTGAACTAAATGATGATGAGGAAGAAACAAGCTCTATATAAATAAAACTAACTAAAAGAGGAAGAGCTACTAAGGACTCAGAAACAAAAATGATTTATTATTACTATGTCGATTCTACAATTAACAATTATTTACATTAATGCAATTAAGAAGTGATTATTAAATTCTATAATTAATTTCGATTTTATATTGTTGTTAAAAAATATAAAAAGGAAGAGATGTGACATTTAGATAAATAAATATTAATACATAATATTAAACATAAATAATTATTATACTTACTTAATTATAAATGTAATTAGAATAATATTAATGGATGTTGTATTGATTCTTAATAAATGTATGCACAGTAAGTGGTGGGGGCAACGGTCATTTCTCTGAGACAGATTCGAACGATTCAGTCAGTACAGTTTCATACCTCGTAGAGAGTGGTCGTGTTGCAATCACCAAGTGCTGTGTGTGTGCCTATATACTGAAGTATAAGTGTTATTATTTATATACCTTACGGAGAGAGATACCACAATAGGCATGGCTTCTGATGCAACAAAAAAAACTTTAGATGGCTATAGCCAAATTCAACATTTACATTTTGATATACTTTCCGTTGATATACAATACATATATACGTATGTATATTATATTTCACAAAAATACTTTTTATACAAAGTATATTTACTAGTACATACATTCGTTGTTAACAACATGATTTTATCAAACATTTTGTGATTAGGTTGTAGGTTTTATGGGTTAAACATTGATGTGGTTATTAAAAGTAAAATACACATAGCTACGATAGAGTAAGCAAAACTACGATTTGATCAAAATAGCACATGATTCTTAAACCTCTAAGTTGGATTTAAATGGTTTGCGCTATTTGAACTTCGGAAGGTCAACTATTGTATAAGTTCGAAGCGTTGCTGAACATTTAATTAGGGACGACACGTGGTTACAGGAGTTATTAATAAGAGTTGTGTTTATATCGGTCCTCAGAGAACGAGAGCGTGAGCGCGAGCGAGACAGGGAGAGGTCGCGGGAGCGCGAGCGAGAGAGAGAGCGAGAGCGGTCCCGCGGCCGCAGTCGCAGCGAGCTCGACGCGCGCCGGGAGAAGGAGCTGGAGGAGGAGGCGAGGGAGAAGAAACGACAGGAGAAAAAGGTACCGCGTCCTACATTACGTGCCGTTGTAACACTCGCGGTTCGTACGTGTTACCTTGTACGTGACACTATCATAATACACACCACTACGCAATAGTAACTGTATCATGTAGTTTATGTTGTTTCATTTAAAAATAAAATGTTGTAGGCGCGCGAGAAAGAGGCGGCATATCAAGAACGTCTGCGCAACTGGGAGAGTCGCGAGCGACGTAAAGCGAAGGAGTACGAGAAGGAGAGGGAGAGAGAACGGTGTCGCGAGGAGGAGAGGGAGCGAGAGGCGAAGCGACTCAAGGAGTTCCTCGAGGACTACGACGATGAGCGGGACGATCACAAATATTACAAGTGAGTGACATACGTGTCTGTTTATAGTAGCGTGGTGTGTGTGTGTGTGAGAGTCTAAATAAAAGCGTCTCGTGCTCAGGTCTCGTAACACTCGGTCAGTAGACGGGCGCGTGAGTGTGTACCCGCCTTACACACACGTATGTTAGCTGTACTACGCACCTTATATCGACCAAAGCTTTGTCAATACCAGAAAGGGAACCATATTTGTATATACAATATTAGTTGAAAGGAAAACATTAACATGTAACGATAATAACTGATATTTTTGTGATAAGCACCTACTGTCTATCTGTGCTTCATCTTACGTTCAATGAAAGAGAACACTTGACAAGAATTTTTTTATTATATGTTATGTTTTTATACACATATGAAATTTAAAAAAAACAACCATCAGTGGGCTATTGGTGGTTCGTATACGCGGTGTTTTAAATGTTATACCGAAGTAAATGCCTTAACTGAAAGCATTGTTACATTGAGTTTGAATCGTTTATAGTAAATAATAATTTTATTAAGGTTGTTGATTTTGTGCTTAAAGTTATATTATCAATCATTGCCATTACTACTGGTTTTCATTTTACGGGAATGATATATATGGATATAGTCGGTATACGGTGCACATTGAACGTTTGGAGAAAATACCAAACAAATTCCTGAAATCTCGTTGACTACCTTACAGGAAATACTTTTATAACTTACCAGACTGCTGCGTCGAGGCATGGGATCTATCGACTCATTGGTGATCAGGCGCTCTTACCTCGATATAATGTTTCTGTTTAAGATTATTAATAACAGAATTGACTCATCATCATTATTAGACAAACTCACGTTTAGAGTAAGGACCTTCCTCACGTCTTATGAATAAAGTCTAAATCAAACTCATTTATTCATTTAGATCAAATACATGATACTTATAAACGTCATACAAACAAATGCCAACATACTTTTCTCGTACGGCCAATTCGCTGACTAGGGTTGGACCTCGAGAAAAATTGGCAAGAAACTCGGGGCCACTCTTTTTAATTGCCAGAGTATAACATTTACTATTTGGTAGGAGTTACAATATTAGTGTTAACAAAAAGGGACGGATACCAATATACCATACAAAATTAAATTTAGGCAAAAAAAATTATCAATGTTAATTTAATGAAGAGAAAAAAAAATTAATACCTTTTCTGGCACAGTGTGCAGCACTAACTATGCTAAGAATACCTTTATAAGAAGCTCGTGTTATTTGTGTGACAATAGTTCAAAGATACGTATATAAACTCCTAATATAATAGTTCAAAGATACGTATATAAACTCCTAATATTAATTTCCTAAACTTGTATGCTTTGTCCAGTGTTCTCAATATCTTAAAAACTATATATATTAGTTACTAGGGGTCGCCCGCGACTCGTCCGCGTGGTAATTTGGAACGTACATTTTCCCGATTTTGCAACATATATCACTACTACTCCGCTCCTATTGATCATAGCGCGATGTTACATAGCCTATACCCTTTCTGGATTAATAATAATAATAATCATTTATTTCAGAAATACACAGATTACATAGTACAAAACAATACACGTAGCCTACATATTTCCATAGATAAATACCTTACAAACTAACATATATATATAAAACTTATAACTAAACACATTTAATCGGTGTCGTGTTACACCTCGCTGTGTTGTGTAACCGACCGCGAAAACGTCGGTACACGACACCTTTCGGCCAAAACTCTTCCTCGAGGAATCTGTCGATACCATGCGTTGGCACCCGCACCACAAACGAATTGAAATTAGTGCTAGAACACGGTACCAACTTTTCGACCCTCAAGGTCCAGTTGATTTTCTTCAGGATATACTCCACAATATCCTCGGTCTTCGTAGTGTGATGGAGACGGGACACATATAGCTGCGTCGTAGGTATTGCGGGACGCAGCAGCATATTGGGCCCCGTCAGCGCAGTACCACACTGGTTCCGACAAGGAGGCTTCCTTTTCTTCTTCTCGACCTTGATGAAGCCATCCTTGTCCGTGTCGTTTTTGGAAACCCGCTGTTTCCGCGCCTGTTCTTGGTGTCGCGTCACCACTGAGGTCTTCTTGGTGGCGGCAATGGCAGCGTAGGCACGTTTAGGGGTCAACGTGCCCACACGATTCGACGCCTCAACACATGTCGAGGCAGGGACGGCGGTGTCACATTTTGCACCGCATGCAATATTGGCGGCCGGTGACGCAACTGCACTCACCGACTTCAAACTGCTGATGGAAGCGTTCTGCGTAGCCTCGCGACAACTGTTGACGTTAGAGGTGTCGGGTGTCTTACCGCTTGAATTAGCGTTGCGCAACAACACTACTTCGGCACGTAATTCACATATGGTGTTATCAGACACCTCTAATTTGGCTTTCACCTCTGCCAAGCCTGCTTTAAGGACTGTTATATCCTTAAGCAGCCTGGTGACGTCGACATGGTCGAACGTGACGGGGGGCAGCTTATGCAGATCCTTCGCCACGAACGCAGGCACATCGTCGGGGTCGGTCACCTTTAGCAAGGTGATTATGTCTTGCACGCTCTTCTCAGTACCATCTCTTCGGCGTGATGGCATCTGGTCCAGTTTATTCAGTGACTGGTACAACAGCCTCTTGCCATTGCTTATTTCTTCCTCCTTAAAATTGGACCTACAGATCTGCAGAATGCTGACCTCGTCCATTGTGTCGATGGCATGTTGAATAAATGCCAACAGCTCGTTGGCTATGAGTTGCTGTGAACTCATAGCGACAGTATCGGGCAGCGGCTAGAGCCGCGCAACGCGTGAATTTACAAAATTTGTACGGTGTAGAGGAAGCGCGTCCGTACTGTAGCGCGCATCAACGACGACTGATATGATTAATGCACTATTCAACAAAAAAATATATTTTCTAATCGAACCAGTACTTTCTAAGATTAGCGCGTTCAACCAAACAAACAAACTCTTTAGTTTTATAATATTAGTATAGATTACAATTTCTCATTAAAACTATATTCATGGTAAATTAATGCTATATATACAAGAATAATATTAGAAACTTATTTAAACTAACTAAACCTAAATATGAAAAACTAATTTTAACGTAAATACTAAAAAAGGAAAAACATAATACAAATAATAGTATAGATTAAGATAATGGTACTTTAGGCCTTTTAGAAAATAAGCTTTATATAATAACTTTGTAGAAGATTGTTTGATTCCTAAATAAAGGAATCTGTTTAAAAGTCTAAAACACACACGCACACTCGCCGCAAGCGCCCTGCGCTGTCTTACGAATTTTCGATCAGGTCACGTGCCCTGTCGCGAGAGCGCCGCTAAAGAAGTTTTCACTTCAAAAAATTTCAAAATCTTGTTGGCCCTATAACTCGATGGTACCAAGTTCGAACTTCTACCTAAATCAAGTTTGTGGTACTTTTTTATTGCTGATTTTTATATACATCCTTAATCTTCGTAATAGGTATTTCCTCCCACGTACGACTAGGTTGTGGAATGAGCTCTCGGAGCTCAAGGAGTTATAAGGTTTCTAAAGGGTCGGCGACGCGCGAGTGATACCCCTGGTGTTGCAAGCGTCCATAGGCTACGGTAACTGCTAACCATCAGTCGGGCCGTATACTTGTTTGCCACCTTAGTAGAATAAAAAAAAAGTTATTACAATTTTTTTATAATAATAATTCCAAAGCAAGTATGTAATTTTCTTAGTCGGGCAATTAATTACGGGATTACTAAATGTTAAATGGCGTAATGGATATAGTACTGCTTTCATAATACGATGGTACCAGGTTCGAATTCTAGTATACCTTCCACTTTTTGTATTATTTTTTATGTTAGTTTTGGAATATTTATAACCATATATCTTGAACAAGACTTCTTTGTTGATGACTTTGATTATATAACACACTAGTTGTTGCCCGCGGCTTCGCCCGCGTAGATATATGCCTATATGCTATTCCAGACTATAATCTATCTCTGTGCCAATTTTCATCCAGATGCGTTCTTAGGTTTTGCGTGAAAGAGTAACAAACATCCATACTCACAAACTTTCACATTAATATAATATAAGTAAGGATTATGAACGTTTTCTGTGTTGTTATGTAAAAATACTGGTATTATTTTCTAACAAATGCGAGGTCACAGTTATGCGGTACTTACGTCTAGTATTTTAAGCAACAAGTATTTCTGTAGCAGATATTTCCATAACAGGTATTTTCGTAATAAGTATTTTGATAATAGGTATTTTCGTAATAAGTATTTCCATAACAGGTATTTTCGTAAAAGATATTTCTATAAACTCACTACCAGTTTACCGGACGATTTCAATCTATCAGTGAATCTCAATCGGCCACACATTAACAATTTGTGTAAGGTTTTGGACTGACGACTAATACGAACTGATAGTGGGTGGCCGCTTAACGATTCCGGTCAGCGCTGACAGATATCGGACGGACAGTCTATGGTCTTGAGGACGAATGACCACACATGAGCAGGTAGCTGGCCGGTGGCCTGTCGACCGACGTCTGATATCAGTCGTGAGCCAAGTTTTTCGACTTGTTTAATTTTTTTTGGCAAAATGGACAACAAACCTCAATTTGTGTTTACTTTTATCGAAATATATTGAAGTTTTCCATGTTTCTGGAAGGTGAAAGACGATTGTTATCACAATAATCGATTAAAATATGATAGTTGTCTATGTCTTTTTTTATTTATTTATTCTTTTTAATTACTCTTTACACTCACAGTTAGAACCAACACGTGTAAAGAGCCAAGATTATTATAATAAATACAATTAGGTATACAAAGATTGACAGATAAAAATTAATGATTATAAAATTAGAATAAAAAAAATACATTAGATACTGTGGTATCTCTCTCCGTAAGGTATATAAATAATAAGACGTAGAAACAGCTACGCTTGTATATTTTAGTTATTTTCACAGCGTCATGTCTTATGGCATACTACTGTGGGAAAAGGCCGCCGATATTGAAACCATATTTATACTCCAGAAAAGAGCAGTACGCTCTATCTACAATTTAGGCGCACGAGTTTCACTTAGAGAAAGGTTTAAAGAAATAGGCATTCTGACAGTTGCATCTCAGTACATTTTTGCCAACATCATGTTCGTTAAACAAAATATACACCTGTTTTGTAAAAACAGTGACATTCATACACTAAACACAAGGAACAAACATAAACTAGTTGGTACGTATCACCGTCTTCATAAAGTCCACAATTCATTTGCGGGACTCGCGGTACGTTTCTATAACAAACTACCTCTTGAAGTTATGAACCTATCCTTACACAAATTCAAACTAGAAGTAAAAAATCATCTTTTAAGCAAGGGTTATTACACTATTAATGACTTTTTAAATGATAAATAGTCATGGGGTTAGTTGCTAATTTTGATGCAGAATTATATAAGAATAATAACTACATTTAAAATTTGTCAGGAGACGTTTTGTGATCATTGTTGGTTTTCTATTGAGTTTCTTTTTTCTTATTATGTCCTGGATTGTCATGCTCACTAAAATGCTATTGCTTGTGGTGTCGTATTGGCCGGGTCAGTTCCTTCCCTCTAATATGGCGAAGGAAATGATGGCTGGTCTGTGCGTCATGCTCGTGAACGGGTGCTACTTGGGGTGGCTGGTCAATCTTGGCATGATTTATTTTTAAATATTAAAGATATAGTTTCTAGATATTTACTAAGATTGCAATGTGATCTCGACACGTTTCTATCTTATACTTACAAAAAGAAACGATCCCTCATTACCATACAGTGGAAAGCTAATTTCATTTTTTTTTAAATATTGCTTACTCATTCATTAAATACTTATCTAAATTTCTCATATGGTATATTGGTTTCCGTTCCTTTTTGTTACCACTATTGTAACTCATACCAAATTGTAAATGTTATACTCTTGCGGTTAAAAAGAGTGGCCCGAGTTTCTTGCCAATTCTTCTCGAGGCCCAACCCTAGTCAGCGAATTGGCCTTAGGAAAAAAGTATGCTGGCATTTGTTTTAATGACGTTCATAAGTATCATGGATTTGATCTAAATGAATAAATGAGTTTGACTTTGAAAATAACACTTATACTTCAGTACACATATAGGCACACACACAGCACTTGGTGATTGCAACACGACCACTCTCTACGAGGTATGAAACTGTACTGACTGAATCGTTCGAATCTGTCTCAGAGAAATGACCGTTGCCCCCACCACTTACTGTGCATACATTTATTAAGAATCAATACAACATCCATTAATATTATTCTAATTACATTTATAATTAAGTAAGTATAATAATTATTTATGTTTAATATTATTTATTAATATTTATTTATCTAAATGTCACATCTCTTCCTTTTTATATTTTTTAACAACAATATAAAATCTAAATTAATTATAGAATTTAATAATCACTTCTTAATTGCATTAATGTAAATAATTGTTAATTGTAGAATCGACATAGTAATAATAAATCATTTTTATTTCTGAGTCCTTAGTAGCTCTTCCTCTTTTAGTTAGTTTTATTTATATAGAGCTTGTTTCTTCCTCATCATAATTTAGTTCACTTGTTCCTGTATCCTGGTTTCCTTCTACAATTTCCCAATTTCCCTCTACACGTTTAAGATGGATCACATTTCTTTTAAACTCTTGTCCAGTAGAATCATTTCTAACATTTACTTCGTTTCCTTGTGCACTGACAATTGTATGTAATTCAGGATCAAAATTTGGCGCTAACTTATTACTTCTATTAAAAAAATTTACATATACTTTTTGGCCAACTCCAATGTCTCGTTCGTGTGCTCTCCTTTTCCTGTCTTCGTGTATTTTACCCAATGCTTTTTTTTCAGTGTCCTTATCACGTACTTCATGATCTGTTTCCTTATTTTCAATATTTATTATACTAGGTAATTTGTCTCTAAACTGACGACCGTAGAATAATTCTGAGGGAGATTTCCCTGTCGTCCCATGAGGAGTGCTGTTGTACATCATGAGATATTTAAGTAAATCATCTTTCCAGTTAGACTTTTCGATCTGGCTAATTTTTAATCGTTTTAATATGTCTCGGTTTTGTCTTTCGACCTCTCCATTCTGTTGCGGCCAATATGGAATTGTATTGTATATGCGGATTCCTAATTCTTCACAAAATGTCCTGAAATCGAAGCTAGTGAATTGTCGGCCATTGTCACAAGTTATACTTACAGGGATGCCTAGACGGGAAAATATTTCTTTGAGGACATTTATTGTGTCTTTTGCTGTAATAGACCTTATGATTTTAATTTCCTTATAACAACTGAAATAGTCAATAATAACAAGAAGGTAATCCCCACTAGGTAGTGGCCCTAAAAAGTCTATATATATCTTATTGGCACAACGCATGTCAAGGCAAATACGGACGTCTCCGTTTTCCTTGAATACGCGAACCATAGGGCTGACCCATGGGGAAGGTCCATTAACTGGTTCTATAATATCCATTCTAACCAGTTCATCAATTCTGCTATTGATTTTAGCTTCCAAGGTATTGGTACACGTCTATATGGCTGACAGACTGGTGTTACTGTTTTATCAATTGCAATATTTAGGATAACATTTTTAAACGTGGGAAATTTACAGTTACTTAAAGCATTTACCTCAAAACCCACTTTAAGAACTCCCAATGCTATTGCGCTATCTCTGCCCAGTAAATCCCTCACGCCATTTTTTATCACATAGAATTTACCAACAAGAGCTTGTGGTCCAGCACGAATTTCAGTTTCAAAAGACCCTAGTACCAACCCATAAACGTCCCACTGCTGGGCACAGGTCTCCTCCATAAATTTGGAGGGATATTAGCCTACTACACCACGCTGGCCAGACGGGTTGGTATAGGGTTTTCGAGATTTCCTTCTCTTGCAGTGGATATTGTCTGCCTGACTTACTCCCTTAGTCGACTCTTACGACACCCACGGGATGGAATGGGGTGGTGACATTTGTATTCTTAATCCGTCACCACACGGACTGCCAATTCACCGAATCAAATGCTTTTAAGAAGACAACAAAACATATTATAGATCGGCTTGTTGAATTCTCGAGCCTTTTCAATGATCTGACGAACAATGAGAATCTGCTCTTGGGTTCCTTCGCCTTTTACGAAACCAGCCTGTTCTGGGGCAATTTCTCTTGACAGGTATACTTTAAGCCTTTCGTTGAGAATGCATTGCAGTATTTTGCTTGCATGAGTGGTTAAAGTAATGAGGCGATAATGACTGCATTTTTTCGTTGAGGCTTTTGTCGCAGAAGTGGTAGCAGGGCTTTACCAGCAGTCAAAAATCTCTTTAAGTGTGTGGGCGTATGGCAACAGCCATAACAAATATTGTAAAACGTGTGAACGTGTAAATACATTAATATGGCAAAGTGCTGTCACTGCACATTACTCACGTTCATCGTTTAATCCCTTCCAACTCATAATTGTATTTTCCTTTGTTATGTTTTAATATAAATAGATTAAGATTAAGAATAAAGACCAGTCGATTACAAGCAAAAATCATCGTCTTATTTTACTCCTCAAAACGAATATAGCAATACGCTATAATTGGTGACCCCGACTGGCTACCGCTTCTCTAGTGCTGATATAATACCGGGACGACCGGAACCCAAATTGGTTTTCAGCATCAAATCTAGAAAGTGATAGAAAACAAACAAGACACCATGGCTCCACCAGCGACTCCAGCGAAAGGCGACGCCAGCACTGATAGTATTGCAGCGATATCAGTTACCGAGAAACTGCCTCAATTTTGGACTGACTCACCAAGATTGTGGTTCGCGCAGTTCGAAGCAATCATGGCTCCCCAGAAACAAGGAGAGGAATATAAGTACAACATGGTAATTGCCAAATTGCCAAAGGAGGTGATCCATCAAGTAAGCGACATCCTGACACATCCTCCAGACGAGCAAAAATATACGGCTATTAAAGATCGCCTTATAAGCTGTTACGAGGAGAGCGAGCACAGAAAATTTCAAAAGCTATTATCAGAGATGGACCTCGGTGACCAGAAACCTTCCCAGCTATTACGAAAAATGCGGGAAGCAGGCAGCGGGAAGATGAACGACGATACGATACGTCTCCTGTGGTTCCGACAACTCCCAGCCACCATTACATCTATCATTGCAGTATCCGAAGACTTGACATTGGAAAAACTGAGCGAAATAGCCGACAAAATTCACGAGAATCTAACGTATACACGAACGAGCGCCATATCGTCGACAGCTGACATCAGTTTAATAACAAACCTGACGTCACAAATTGCAGCGATGCAAATTGAAATAAACGAGCTTCGCAACAATCGTCTGTCTCGAACGCGACAACGCAGCAGTTTCCGGTCACGTAATGATTCACGCTCACGGTCAATGTCGCACTATCGAAAGCCGCAGAATGGCATTTGTTATTATCATAACAAATTCAAGCAAAATGCAATAAAATGCCGGCAGCCGTGTACATGGAAGAAAAATACGAATGCGATGTCGGAAAACTACTAATAGCACAGAAAGCGACGGATCTCTGTGCTATGCACCCCGCTAACCGTCTAACTATAACCGACTTAAACAGTAGTTATAGATTTTTAGTCGACACCGGTGCAAACATTTCCGTTTTAAATCGCACGGAACATGATAGCGACGCATGCAAATACCAAGTATACGCCGCCAACGGAACCCCAATTAACACATATGGAGAACGCACGCTAACACTGAATTTCGGACTCCGTAGAGAATTCAAATGGTGTTTTACCATCGCCGACGTGAAAATGCCGATTCTAGGAGCCGATTTCCTCGAGCATTTCCAGCTGTTAGTGGATATACACGGACGAAAATTGATCGACAAAGAAACGGGATTAGAAACGCCTGCACGAATAATAGTAGCAAATATTTCATCAATACGAACAATTAACTCGAACTTACCAGATTCGATCAGGTGCTTGTTAGAAAAGTATGAAGATATTACAAAGCCTGGATCGATGAAGAACCCTCCGAAACACAATGTTAAGCATGAGATTATAACAAAAGGGTTCCCAGTTGCTACACGGGCACGTCCTCTTCCTCCAGACAAATACAAAATCGCAAAGCAAGAGTTCAAGGAGATGATGCATATGGGAATTTGCAGACCCTCAAGCAGTGAGTGGGCATCCCCACTTCATATGGTCAAGAAGAAAAATGGCGAATGGAGAGCATGCGGTGACTACCGCGCACTCAACAAAATTACCGTACCGGATAGATACCCATTGCCACGACTGTTAGATTTTACGTATATCGCAAGCGGAAAAACAGAAAAATCGATTTTCAGTAAAATCGATATAAAGAAAGCATTCTATTCGATTGCTGTCGCTGAACCAGAGAAAACAGCGATAATAACGCCGTTCGGACTTTTCGAATTTACAAGACTTCCGTTCGGTTTAAAGAACGCCGGACAGTCATTTCAAAAGTGGATGGACTCTATATTTAGAGATTTAGACTACGTATATGTTTTCGTTGATGACATTTTAATTGCTGACTCAGAAACCGACGTCCACTACAAACACTTAGAAGAAATATTCAAACGCCTGCAAGAAAACGGCATTACAATTAACACAAACAAGTGTGAATTTGCAAAATCGGAGATTGATTTTCTTGGTTATCATATAACGAGCCAAGGATTGACGCCTACAACGGAAAAAGTTCAAGCAATTAACGAATATCCGAAACCAAATACAGTGAAAGAACTACGTCGTTTCTTAGGCATGTTAAACTTCTACCGAAGCAGCATACCGTACGCAGCGAAGCATCAAGCGCCTCTAAATAGATACTTGAGAAATTCGAAGAAAAATGATAAAACAATCATTCAGTGGAATAAAGAAGCGGACCACGCTTTCGAGCGCTGCAAACAGGATATACGACAAATAACGTCAATAGCCTGCCCAGACAGCCAAACCCAACTAGCAATGATGACTGACGCAAGCTTAAAATGCGTAGGCGCCGTCCTACAGCAACGACAAAAAGGAAAGTGGGAACCGATAGCTTTCTTTTCAAAAGTACTAAGCGAAGCTCAAACGAAATACTCTACTTACGACAGAGAGTTACTGGGAATTTACATGGCAATTAAACACTTTAGAAGACTCATCGAGGGCCGAGAATTCACCGTCTACACGGATCATAAGCCATTGATTCAGGCATTCGATAAGAAGCCATCATTGAATGACACACCGAGGCGGATTCGATACCTGGACTACATATCGCAATTCAGCACTAATATAACACATATAAGCGGCAAGGAAAACACAGTTGCAGACGCCTTGTCTCGAGTTGTTGAAACGATATCATTACCATCCAATATAGACTGGAAGGAGGTAGCAAATTGTCAACAAAACAATGACGAACTCGAACGATTGAAATCAAATAAATCATTACGGTTCGAAACGGTACATTTTCACGAGAAAGGAATCAAGATATTCTGCGACTTATCAACCAGGAAACAACGACCATTTCTTCCCCTTAAATTCAGAAGAGACATTTTCGAGAGTTTCCACAATATAAGCCATCCCGGAAAAAACACTACGAGGAAGTTAATTGCAGCGAACTACATTTGGGAAAACATGAACACGGACATCAACAAGATGACTGAAGCATGTTTACAGTGTCAACGTTCAAAAATACATCGGCACACCAAATCACCGCTTGGAAAATTCATGCCAGCAGAAAGATTCTCTCATCTACACGTCGACATTGTCGGACCCCTCACAACATCCCAGAATAAACGATACATCATAACAATGATTGACCGATGTACGTCATGGCCAGAAGCTTTCGCAGCGTCAGACATCACTGCAGAGTCAATTGCAAGAGTGATATACGAAGGGTGGATAACCCGATTCGGATGTCCTGAATACATAACTTCAGATCAGGGAGCTCAATTCGAATCAAGAATATTCAGAAGTTTGGCAAAACTCATGGGAATAAATAAAATACGGACAACTCCGTATCACCCACAGTCAAACTCGAAAGTCGAACGATTACACAGAACTATGAAAGCAGCATTAATGGCAAGAGGGAACACTACAAACTGGACAAAGGAACTAGCCACAATATTACTCGGTATCCGTACCAGCTTACGGCAGGATACTGGATTTTCGGCAGCCGAACTAGTATATGGAACAACAATAACGTTACCTGGAGCATTTTTCGAGACAAGAAGCCTAACAACCTACACTGAAATGGTAGAAGAGTTGAAGAAAAACATCGAACGAATAACTTCCGTGCCACAGAGAGAGTGCACAAATGACAAAATATTTGTACATCCAAAATTAGCAGAATGCACGCACGTATTCTTACGATGCGATAGATTGCGGCCGAGCTTGACGCCGCCATACGACGGACCTTATCTCGTAATTAGCCGGAGCGATAAATTATTCACGATATTGATAAACGGAAGACACAGTACCGTATCTATCGACAGGATAAAACCCGCCTTCGTAATAAACGATAAGGAGATAAGAAATCGCACATCAGTAGATAAGAAAATAGTTGTAGAAACGCAAGATAATCTAGCAAATAAAAAAACACGTGCAGGGCGAATCTCACGCCCAACGGTTCGATTCCAGCTATGATATATAAAGCTATACAAACGATCTACAATCACCACTCACGACAAGAAGTTTTCACACGCAACATGGGATCCAACACAAGTACTCATGAGAAAGAACAAGTCAACATGGTGCAAAACAACGCGCCAGCCATTCCGGAAGAGTTACTGCAGATACACTCTAGGCTCGCTGAGGACCTACAGAGCATACGAGGTTGGATCACAATAACGATTATCACAGTGATAATAATAATATGCATCATCAGTGTCTACATGTTGTTCCGAGCGATCGGAACAAAAATCGAGAAGAGATTTATGCGTGTGATACGAGAAACCAACGTGGTGTAGGGTAATAAGTTTAATCGTAAATATTTTTTCTATAATAAATATTTTTTTTAAGGAGGGAGTATCTATGGCAACAGCCATAACAAATATTGTAAAACGTGTGAACGTGTAAATACATTAATATGGCAAAGTGCTGTCACTGCACATTACTCACGTTCATCGTTTAATCCCTTCCAACTCATAATTGTATTTTCCTTTGTTATGTTTTAATATAAATAGATTAAGATTAAGAATAAAGACCAGTCGATTACAAGCAAAAATCATCGTCTTATTTTACTCCTCAAAACGAATATAGCAATACGCTATAGGGCGCTATTGGCCTAGGACGGCAGGCCGCCCGATATAAATAGAAACTGCAGGCGGACGGATATTGAGTGTGACCCTTAACAGGTATTTCGATAACAGGTATTTCCGTAACAGGTATTTTCGAAATAGGTATTTTGATAATAGGCATTTCCGTATTAGGTATTTCCATAACAGGTATTTCCGACATATTGTAACAGTGACAGATTTGTTTATTTTATATAGTATTTGACCTGTTACGATAAATACGCCTCAAGTCTAGAGCACACGGGTAACGATGTGTGTGTGCCCTGCAGGGGCAAGGAGCTGCAGCGGCGGCTGGGCGTGCGCGTGCGCGAGGCGGAGGGAGACGCGCGCGAGCGCGCGCGCGAGCAGGACGAGCTGGACGCGCTGAGACACAGCTTCTTCAGCGGGACCACGCCCGACGACCCCGCCGCCGCCTGCGCCTTCGAGCGCGCGCGCCAGGAGCGGGAGGAGATGTACCGGCCGCGCCTGCTCATCGACGTGAGCCTGCAGCTGGAGCAGCAGCGCGAGCGGGAGCAGGCGCGCGCCCTGCACCGCGAGCAGGCGCGCCGGGACGCGCGCGAGCGAGCCGCGAGCCAGCGCGCGCGCTACCTGCAGGCGGCCGCCGCGCGCCAGCTGCCCACCGAGGCCGAGCCCATCGACTCGGACAGCGACGCCAGCCCGCCGCCGCCCTCCACCACGCCGCCGCCGCCGCCCGCCACGCCGCCGCGCCACCACAAGCACCACCACCACAGGTACCGCACGTACTACTGTACTGTACTGTACCCACCGAGGCCGAGCCCATCGACTCGGACAGCGACGCCAGCCCGCCGCCGCCCTCCACCACGCCGCCGCCGCCGCCCGCCACGCCGCCGCGCCACCACAAGCACCACCACCACAGGTACCGCACGTACTACTGTACTGTACTGTACTGTACTGTACCCACCGAGGCCGAGCCCATCGACTCGGACAGCGACGCCAGCCCGCCGCCGCCCTCCACCACGCCGCCGCCGCCGCCCGCCACGCCGCCGCGCCACCACAAGCACCACCACCACAGGTACCGCACGTACTACTGTACTGTACTGTACCCACCGAGGCCGAGCCCATCGACTCGGACAGCGACGCCAGCCCGCCGCCGCCCTCCACCACGCCGCCGCCGCCGCCCGCCACGCCGCCGCGCCACCACAAGCACCACCACCACAGGTACCGCACGTACTACTGTACTGTACTGTACTGTACTGTACTGTACCCACCGAGGCCGAGCCCATCGACTCGGACAGCGACGCCAGCCCGCCGCCGCCCTCCACCACGCCGCCGCCGCCGCCCGCCACGCCGCCGCGCCACCACAAGCACCACCACCACAGGTACCGCACGTACTACTGTACTGTACTGTACTGTACTGTACTGTACCCACCGAGGCCGAGCCCATCGACTCGGACAGCGACGCCAGCCCGCCGCCGCCGCCCAACATATAAATGATATGTTTTTTACATGCCAAAAATTGTGTGTTGCAGACACGGCTCCCACAGTGGTCACGGTGCGCGCTCGCCCCCGCCGGGCGCGGACGGCCTGCCCCCCGGGGCCGGCGCGCCCCCGTCGCCCCCGGGCGCGGCCCCGCGGCGCCCCTCCACGTCGTCCATCTCCATCAGCTTCCGCACGCAGCACAAGCTGCAGCCCAGCCCCGCCGACACGACCGGCACGGACTCGGAGGCGCCGCCCGACCCTCCGCACCACCACCACCACGGTACGTCGCTCGCTACCTCCTACCGCGGTTGAGGTGTACCAAAGGGGGCGCACAAAACATAACAATTTTTTTTCATTTAAAATAACGGAAAATATAGGATTCAAAAAAACTGTGTTTCGATTAAATTTGTATGGAGCTTAGACTTAAAATAATTTAGAAGCAGTTTATAAGGGACTTTAGAAAATTCAATGAATTTTGTTTTTTTTTTTTCAATTCATGAAAATAAAATTATGCTAGTATGTAGCCGGGGTGAACTGCGTTTGATCAAATAGAACTAATTACATGGTGGTATTTCCGTGTGTATAGGTGGGTCTCGTCGCCCTCGATTATTTTGTTTACACGAATGTGTCGATATACGAAGACATCTTTAAATGTCATCTGCCGCTAAACTATCGTTCGAAGTCAAAAAGTGCCAAGAGCAAAACAAAAAGTGCAGGACAAAAATGTTGATAAAAACATTTTTTATCAACATTTTTGTCCTGCACCCCCTCTGATACACAAGGTGAGAGTTAAAAAGTAAAAATTTTTACAAGTGTGTCCCTTATAAACTGCGTCAAAATTAAGTCGAAGCCGAACAATACTTATTTGATCGAAATTTTTGTCCCAATTTTTTTTTTTTTTTTTTTTTAAACTAAATTTCAAAATCTTGCCTTAACATAATGTTTTGTTATTTTGAGAAAAAAAAAATTGGTGCAGCCCCTTTGCTACACCATGACCCCTACCGCACCTCACCCTCCCCCTCTATAGAAACTAAATAATAAAGTTTGTTACTTCAGGTAAAGAAAAAAAAGAAAAGGGCAAAAAGAGCTCAAGCGCTGCGAGTAATGTCCCGCCGGCGGGCGCGCCCGCGCCGGGCCCGGCCCCGGGGGACAAGGAGGCGCGCAGTGCCGAGGAGAAGCGCAAGCACATCAAGAGTCTCATCGACAAGATCCCCACGCAGAAGGACCAGCTGTTCCAGTACAAGCTCGACACTGCGCAGGTAACGACAGCCCGCCACCTGACTCTATGTTAAAACTGCCGTCGTCGTTGTTCGCCCTCCCTAAATACTCCACTCAACGAATGTTTCCCCAATAATTTCGTCATATAACACCAATTTTAATAAAATTATGCATTTAAACTCTATTTATCCCCTATTTAGTACTTAACTCTGTGCCGGCGGTTGCTTTTACCCTAGGGGTAGACACTTCTAAAAAATGATTCAGTGTAATTAAGTTTGAGAATGAGTCGATTGACTACTATTTAGTACTTAACTCTGTGCCGGCGGTTGCTTTTACCCTAGGGGTAGACACTTCTAAAAAATGATTCAGTGTAATTAAGTTTGAGAATGAGTCGATTGACTAATCTTAAGCAACTAATTTCTTAAAGTAAGACTTCGCAAGTAAAATTTTAACACTAGCTCCACTCAATCAGACTGAATGAACTTAAAATATAGAAAACATGTTTGTAGTTTTTCAAAAAAAATGCAAAAAAACTCTCGTTCTAAGTTTAAAAAACAGGTATATATTTTGTTTGACAAACATGATGTTGGCAAAAATGTACTGAGATGCAACAGTGAGAATGCCTATTTCTTTGAAATTTTCTCTAAGTGAAACTCGTGCGCCTAAATTGTAAATAGAGCGTACTTCTGGAGTATAAATACAGTTTCAATGTCAGCAGGCTTTCCCCATAGTAGAATGCCATAAGACATATCGCTGTGAAAATAACTAAAATATACAAGCCTAGCTGTTTCTACGTCTGTAAACTGCCTTACCTTTCTAACTGCGACAGCTGCAGAACTAAGTTTCCCTGCAAGAGATGATATATGGCTCCCCCACTGAAGCTTCCGATCTAAAGTCAAACCCAAAAACACTGTAGACTCAACGAAACTTAGTTTCATCGTTCAAAATTATATTACTTAATGTAAGATTTCTTGTATTGGGCATAGTGAATTTAACACACTTGGTTTTTTTTAGTTTAACAGTAGATTATTTGCATTAAACCAGTCCAGGACTTTCGCGAGTGAACCATTTACAGCATCAAGATTTCTTTACGGTCTACCTGAAATATAAGCGACGTATCATCTGCAAATAGTACAATGTCACAGAAATCCTGCACATAGAAAGGCAAATCATTAATATAAACGAAAAAGAGTAAAGGGCCTAGAATTGAACCCTGTGGGACACCCATACCTATAGGTAATCCTAGAGATCTACTTCCATTAATATCTACAAATTGAACTCTATCACTTAGGTAGGTGGCAACAAGGTTGAGTGCAGCACCTCTAATACCCGTAATACCTGAGTTTTCTCAGGAGCGTATTGTGTTCAACACAGTCAAAGGCTTTTGAAAGGTCGTAGAAAACACCAATAGCATCCATCGAATTCTCCCAGGCTCTGAAAATGTGCTTTAACAATTTAACTTGTGGATCTACTGTAGAACGATCCTTTCTGAAAAAACATATTGCTCATTAAGTAATAATTTATTTAAATTAAAGTGACTCTCTAATTGCAGCAACATAGTTTTCACAAAAATTTTGCTAATAGCAGGCAATATGGATATTGGTCTAAAGTTAGTAGGGTCATTTTTAGATCCGTTATTGAACAAAGGTACTTTACTGTGTTTCATTAGATCAGGAAATACGCCAGTATCAACACATCTGTTAAATATTGCTGCAAGATGTGGAGCTATATTCAAAATTATATTGTGAACTAGTTTTATAGAAATACCCCATAAGGTTCTTTTTGAATTTAGTGTCTTGAACGCTTTTAATATATCTTTGGGGTCAATATATTTGAAACAAAAATGACACTACACTCTCCAACGCCGCCCCTTACCAAGTTCTCGGCCTTGACTGGGCAGGAATCTAAGGAGCTAGTTGTATTTATTGGTATGTTTGTAAAGAAATCATTAAACAAATGCGCTACATTTAAATTATTTGATCATCACACTTAAGTTGAAAATTGTCATCGCGCAATTTAATTCTACCAGTTTCATTATTGATAATATTCCAAGTTGCTTTTACTTTGTTATCTGACTGCTTAATCTTATTACAAATATAGACTTGGCTGTAGAACAAGCACTTTTAAATTTTTTTGAATAATTTTTAACATAAAGAAGAAATGTTGGATTAGTATTGTATTGTTTCATACCAAATAGCCTAGCCCTACTTTTATATTTTAACAACAGGCGATACGTGCAGCGGTTGAGAGATCCCACCCTCGCTATACCAGGTAACGCGGCGAGTTATCAACTCCCGACTCGTAAACTCATACCTACAGTATCTCGTCGAGCTAATATTGTTGTATTACGTGCGCAGATCGACGCGACGCTGATGGAGAAGAAGATCCGGCCGTGGATCAACAAGAAGATCATCGAGTACATCGGCGAGCCGGAGCCGACGCTGGTGGACTTCATCTGCAGCAAGGTGGTGTGCGGGTCGGCGCCGCAGGGCATCCTGGACGACGTGCAGATGGTGCTGGACGAGGAGGCCGAGGTGTTCGTGGTCAAGATGTGGCGCCTGCTCATCTACGAGCTGGAGGCCAAGCGCGCCGGCCTGCACAAGTGACCCGCGGGCGAGCCGAGCGAGCCGGGCGAGACTCGCCCGCCGCGCCCGCCGCCCGTCGTCTACTACAGCGGCCACTACCCGCCGCGCTAGTGAACAGTGTACACAGTGTACCCAGTGTACCCCGTGTTGTGAGTGTACCGAGTGCGACCAGTGTAGTGAAGTGACATAGACGCAATAAACCGACTGCTGTATATCCATGTGTATCATTTATACCGTCACCTGCTATTGTATCGTTTGATGAACTTGTTGGTAGCGAGCTACAACACGACGTTGTGTGTTCTTGTACTATATATACATGTATGTATTATAAATAGGTATAGAATAAAAAGTAATGATTTTAGAAAAATATTTATTTAATCATAAATATTACATCACTGTATATTATGTACACCAAACAAATATGATCAATATATATAAATAAATTTTATATTAAAACAAGTGTGATGCAGTTCTGATCTGAGTTATTGTAGTGTATGTACACGTACATAGCGATTGTCTTCGGACAAACTAAACGATTATAGCACCTTGTTATATAATGATTATTGGTGATTTGATACATTTTGTCTGCTTGCTCCGCTTACTCTTAGCATAAATATGGTTTAAAATAATCAGACGATAAAACGTCTAAGATTATTTATACTAACAGACTAGTAATTGAGATGAGTTAGTAAGGGTGTGCAGCTACACCTTACCATTATAGCTTACAAGATAACAGTTAATTATATCATAATTTTAATGAAAAATTATTCTGAAAAGGTTTATAATAATTTTTTTTTACAATCGACACAGTTCATAGAACCTATCCTGTAGCAGTAACTATAACAGTTCAAGTAAATAAATGTTGTTACTGACTCATCTCTAATTACTCGACTGTGTGAATAAGTTCCCTCTCGAGACGGACTTGATTATTTCCATTTTACATTTATTGTTCATTATATACATTCGCAGATATTGGTCTAATTTTTGGGAAGATCCAAACAAGCAAGCTTTCAGAATATTTTTGACAACCACCCAGAAAAATACATTAACACTTTACCAAATTTGATAAAATCCGAATTTAGGTAGAACCTTGTAAACTAAGAAATGATAATTATGTAATATGATTACGAATAAATGTAGCTCAATCTATCTCTACATGTATATAATTGCATGTCCCAACTGACTTGACTGATTCATCAGCGCAAAGCCTTCACCGCTTGATGGGGTACAAACTTGAAATTTTGCACAAAGGTTCCTTAAGGATTTTTGGAAATTTCACCCCTTAGCGGTTACAATATCTGAAATTGAATGAAGGACTTCTATACAACTGTATGTCCCTGAACAATTGTATGGAGGTCATTCAATTTTAAACATACTTGCTTTAGGTTAAAAATAAATGTATACCTCAGGGTTTTTCGAAATGCATTGATATACAATAAAACCAAGAAGCTGGCATAAAAGTAACACTCAAATCTGCGTTAATTATCATGATTAGTTATAGTAGTAGTAATATAAACATAATACAGTTTGAAATTCAACCGTACAATTTCTAATAATGCGCGTATTTTATGCGGACGGTTTTGAGATGTTGATTGTGTGTATCTTGGGTATTTTGTATATCTCACCAAAATATTATATTTTAAAAAGTTAAACATTTCCAACCCCTAAAATAAAAATAAATGTTTAAACGTGCGATATGTATAATGGTCTATTTTGTCTAGTTTAGGAATACATTTATTTTGTACCAACCTCAAATTGATGCACTGGACTAACCGATTATACCAAACGCGCCTAAGTGTACAACAATAGTCGCGTTGTTGGACGAACTACTGGAGGTAGCTGCACACGCACCTACACACAACAACTATGCACAATCAGTAACGTTACTAAACATGTAATATCACAGCGTATCGTCACCTACATATACATTTATCTATTATATTCTAGCCTAATTGTGACGTCACGACGTAGCGCGAGTGCAACATTACTGTGACAGCGTGACGTATCATTATACAAAAATATTATATATTTACATAATATCTAATTTGTGTAGTTGTATATTATCACAAACTTACACCGCGCCGTGGGTTCTCACGGCGCGGCGCCGGCGTCGTGCCGAAAACATAACTTGGACGTGTATGCCCAACTGTGGAATTAAACTAACTATATAGATGGTCTGATTTCTTACATATCAAGATGGTTTTCAAAGATACCGATTCAGCCGTATTAGAATTATGCGAAATACATTTAGAGGTTGGCGCTGGCGCTAACTGCTGGAAGGGAGAGAGTTTTGTTGTAACTCAAAGCCACCCTGGTTTTAAAGTCCGTAAGAGGCTGACAATACGCCTTTCGGTTGGCAAAAATAATGTTACTTTTCATAATGTCATAATTAGAGATCGGATATTCGGATGCAATTTAACCTAAAGTTCAGATGTTGCGTATTATAGAAAGCATGTTAGTGTACGGAGTATATAAACATTAAACACTATTCGACACAAATGACAGTTGCCCCGTTACGTTATGCTGGTAAACAATTTGTTATTTTTATTTACCACACCACCATCTCCATACATACATGGAAAGATTGTTGAGTAATCCTGGAATTATTTTTTTTTCCCCCATAATATGTTAGCCATAAATTAACTTTATATAAATAATATATGAATATCTGATCTCTAGTCATAATAGCATAACAAAGATCATTTGGACCAACTGAGGTTTGAATATGGAACATTAGAAGTCCCAAAAAAGTTTTCTCAGGTATCCTAACGCAAAATACTGAATTATTTAGTTTATTGGTTGTGTGATTGCTTAGCTTTCAGTTCTTTACAAATGATGGACTAATTACGACTGTTTTTGTTGCTATAATGGTCAAAGCAGCTGCCCCGTGTCATCATTAATGCATTTAAAATCCACAATTTAATTTATAGCAACAAAATGATGAAAGCATTTTCCAAATTATAAGTCTTAATTTTAATATGTGCTTTCATTATAACAACATATGTATCAGATCATACACATACATACATACACATCATCGTACAACTTAATGTTGTACACATAATAAATAGTTTGTACGTAGAACATCAGTTCTGTCTGTATATATAGGTACTTTATACTTAGCTATATGTATAGGGGTGATATCTCTACTCGACGTATTCCTTACAGGAAGGGTGACACCTGGGGTGTTTGACAAGTGACAACTAACTAATTACCTACTATGAGAGCTCTAGATAGTTACTTATTAGTAAAGAAAAACTGTTGTGAAACAACTACTAAGTCGTGCAAAATGATGCTTTAATGAAGGTTGTTCAAGTGTTATGCACAACGCTAAACCGAACCCACGCCTACGAAGAGGTCGTAGCTGTGGGTTTTGTGTAGCGCCCAGGTGGCGGTGGTGGTCCCATATTGATTTCATTGAGTTATATTATAAGGCTAATTCCACTCCCGTCACCTCTATCTATTTTAATTGGCATCGACTTCAGGCTGTCTCGTTATTTTCATGGCTACTTTTTGAAGACTTTAAAATAACAAAATCTAATAACTAATTTGTTTGTAGGTGTTTGTTGCTAGTGATCCTAGTTTTAAATAGTATGTCACTTTGTATATTTCATTTTCCTGGAGTCAACGTTTTTAATGTTTAAAGCGTGCAGTTAAAAGCTAACATTCAGCCACCAAATTTATTCAAACGATTGGAGACATTAACTGTATGGGTGTTCCTAGACGCGGCCGATACACCTCTGTCTACCTGTGAGAGGACCTCGAGTTGAGAATCGAAGGCGAATGAGCAAGGTCGTGTCACGTTGCGGGTGAGATTGTCTATCACTTAACACAGGACTAGTTCGCGTCACAGAGAGCGCGCGGCTCACAGGCACGCGCACTCGCGACGTTATTGCTCCTTGTCCTTGTGGTCGGGCGGGGCGGGCGCGGGGGCGGGGGGCAGGGCGCGGCGGCCCAGCGCGCGCACGCCCAGGTAGCCCAGCAGCGAGCCCGCCGCCGCGCCCAGCGCGCCCGCCTTGGCGCCCACCAGCAGCCCCACGGGCCCGCCCACCAGCGCGCCCACGCACGCGCCCGACACGCCCACTGCGCCCGCGCGCCACCTGTACCGCGCATCGTGTTCAATGTGTGGTTCATTCATCATGGAAATTCTATTACTAAAATTATTATAAGAAGGGTAGTGAGGTGGGGCTCGTACCTCTCGGCCGCGGAGAGGTGTCCGCGGGCGGCCAGCACGTTGTCGGCGGCCACGTCCACGCGCTGCGCGCCGGCGGCGAGCGCGGCGCGCTGCGCGAGCGCGGCGGCCTGCGCGTGCTGCCACACGTCGTGCAGCGCGCGCACCTCGGCCTGCAGCTCGGCCCAGCCGCGCAGCAGCGCCTCGCGCCCCTCCAGCTCCTCCAGCTCGTCGCCCACGTGCAGCTGCACCTGCTCCGGGTCGTCGAGCGGCACGACGCCCTCCTCGTGCAGCACGCCCACGGACTCGCCGTTCGCCTCACCTCTGTCCGACGCCGCGGGACCGCGATTTATCGCCAGCGGGGATGTGCCTGTCGAAACGCCGCGGCGAACGAACCATTGAATATTAAATTAACTTTAATCGAATGAACGATCGATTTATATATTATTAGGTGAACGGATCCAGTCTGTAATGACAATGTACCTATGTTAGAAACAACCATCTAATATTCGTACTGCTAGTAAACTCGCCAAAAAGTAACTGTTCTGTCAGTAACATGTTAGTAAATAACATATAACATTATGTTTTATATATACCTACTTAAGGCACATGCATGTTTATTATATTTACATCATGTGGTAACGTTACTATACGACAACACTTCGTTCGTATACAAGTCACTCGGTTGCTCTCGCAGTTTGGTTTTATACCAGCAGCAGGATTCTAGTAGATACATATTTATATATTTTTTTTTGTTTAGTGAGAGTAGGTATAACATTTAATTAGTTTATCATGAGGAGTAATTCGTTTACTAATAGCAAAATTTGTTTAAATTATAGTTTTAAAGTTATTAGGGAAAAACTTTGCTGCAGTAATATTTGTAACTCTGGCAAATATATTTTCATAATCGTTTTCTCCCGGAACCAAATACATGAATAGATAGCCTTTGTTTGCATATTAAATGTGGTTTTAAAATTATTTAAGATTTTGCTGCGAGTGATTGATCATAGTCCTCATAAAACAAGGAACGACGAAACAAAATTCTAGCTTCTATATTGAGCCGGTTTTGAGATCTCGGCGATTCCTATTGGGATTGCCCAGATCACGTTACCCCGGCAAATTCTTAAATGACTTTAAAATGTAAAAGTTTTGCTATTGATAAACATTTAATATGCAATCAAGTTACCTAATTTGGTTCCGGGAGAAAACAATTTTATGAAAAATAAATTGCCAGTATTACGTTTCAAACCTTACTACAGCCAGGCATGGTTCACTCCGCTGTTTAGGTATGAATCTACAAGTACCCGGCCGGTCCATTTCTAGGGGGATTATTTAGTCGAGTGTCGCGCGCGCGCAATGCGCCGGTCGCGTCGTCGGTTCGACGTAAGTTTACCTACGACACGCACACGAAGCCGTAATTCGTCACCAATTCGTTTTCGCTTTTAAATATTTTGAAGAAAATAAAGGCAAAAAAATATTCCACAGTATTCGGCAGCTTAAATAGTGATAAGGATCCTAACCTCTCGTTTTTCAATATTCCAAAGGATATTATTCGTCACCAATTCGTTTTCGCTTTTAAATATTTTGAAGAAAATAAAGGCAAAAAAATATTCCACAGTATTCGGCAGCTTAAATAGTGATAAGGATCCTAACCTCTCGTTTTTCAATATTCCAAAGGATATTGCAAAGTAAAAAAACACGTTATCATTTACAAAAACATAATTTGTAGCAAGGTTTTGATATGTACAGCACAGTTTTTGTAGAGACTTATTATTTATTAGTCCAACCAATTAAGTAGGTAGGTACTTATTTAATTGGGAAAATATATTATAGCCGCCTATCCAGTGCCGGATTAAGCCAGCGCGGGGCCTGTAGCAAATTCTGTCAAGGGGCCCTTGGTTTACTTTAGGTTCTTAAGGATCAAGTTTGTGGTATTAAAAAAAACGAAACAGTTACAAATAAACTTTTCTGGATTTAATATGGGCCAAATTAGAAATAACACTTTCATTATTGACTTTTTTAAGCAAATCATACTCTATATTCATCAAAATGATAAAGTTCATTTTTAACCTACTTCAAAAACGAAGAAGTTATCAATTCGTGTGTTATGTTGTTTGTTACTTCGTCATTTATGAACCGATTTAAAAAATATATTTTATAGACGTGTTTGGGCTTATTTGAATGGTCATGATATGCACTTTAGCTGTTTAGATCAGATCTGATCAGATTTAAAAAAAGGAAAAGTGAGTTTAGAGTGTATGTATAAAAATTAATCCTGTTTTTTTTTAATTTCTATAACTTGCCGCTTTTTTTTGTTAAAATTATTTATACGTTTTACGTAAATGCGTAAGGCAATTTCTACGTTTGGGAAACAACCGCTATGTCCCTGCATTTTAAATCTGTAATATCTTTGAAAATATTCATTAAAATTACATGCTGTAAAGCCATAAGGTCATATTTAATAATAATATAATAATAATAATAAATTTGTTTATTTCTCACCACACCATATTGATCTATATTAAATGCACAATGTATATATACTTAATTGGATAAGGATTAATGCTGTATTGCTTAAAACCGCTTCGTAAACAAGCCATTATTTCTCGTTAAAAGTAACGTATAAAAATGGTTATTGTGGGTTATCCCTAGGAGATAGACATACTTATTTATTTATTAAAACGTTATTATACACATACATGTGATGTATAAATGCGGACTTAATGCCTTAAACCTGAGGTGGTGCAGAGATAAGTCAAAGTAGGTGCATACAGATAAATTTAGAATTGGAAGAAAAAAAATTAAGGTTATTAATACATAGATCCTAGAAAAATACATATAAACATAAACAAAACAATATATATTAGTATAGCAAGATATATAAACATAAATAAATATCTATATCTTAAATATAATATAAATAAATATATATAGAAATATAAATAAAGATAATAAATAAAGATTATTGTCGAAATGATTCTGCCAATAGTAGTTTACGAATTTTAACCTTGAACGAATAACGGTTGGTGGACATCCTGATTTCGAGAGGGAGGGCATTCCAGAGAACAATAGACTAGATAGGGAAAGAGTCATGAATGAAACCAGAGTTATGAGAAGGACACGCAAGAAGAAGATTGTTGGAGGATCCAAGATTTCGATTGTGGATAGAACAGCGATAGGTAAGAGGTTTTAATAGGTGGAAGCATTAGGGAACATAATAATGGAATAGAAGGTAGAAAGTGCGCGCATACTACGGCGCTGGCGAATAGGAAGCCAATTCAGTTGTAAGCGATAAGCAGACACATGGTCATACTTCCGCAGATTGAAAATGAATCGAATGCAGTTATTGAGAAGACCATCAAGTTTGTTGAAAAGATCTGCATTCAGGTCAAAATAACACACATCACCATAGTCGATCTGGGGAAAAATTAATTTCAGCACAAGCATTGTTATAGTCTTACATGGGAGAAAGTTCTTTAGCCGATGAAGAGTGCGCAGGGTACCGGTAACCCTTTGGCTGACTAGCGTGACTTGGGCGCTCCAATTTAAATGAGAGTCGATGAGCAACCCTAGAACTTTAACAGCAGGGCACAGATCTATTGCAATACCATTAAAGATTACCTGAGGACGAGTTAATGGGTCTAATCTATTCATCAAGCGTTGACTGCCAATTTTATAATCAAGGCTTGACACTTGGTCGGATTCACAGTCAACCCAAATCTATCGGACCATTTCTGAATGTGCTGTAAATCTCTGTTAACCATATCTACCGCAGAGTAGACACAGTCAAAACTTGCCTGAGAATAAATCTGCAAGTCATTAGCGTACAGATGATACGCACACTGAAGATTCGGAGTTATGAGATGAATAAATATTGAAAATAACAATGGAGATAAAATACCGCGCGAGTCATTATCACGCCATGTAGACGATGAATCTTCGAAGCGGACAGACTGCTGGCGACCCCGAAGATAAATTGAGAACCATTCCAGAGCCTCAGACGAGACCATAAAGTAGGAGAGGATAGACAGAAGGATGCCGTGGCTGACGGCATTGGAGAAATTAACCAAAGCCAACACAGTGACTTTGGTATCCTCCATTCTCTGCTTAATATCGCTATTCACTTAAAGGAGCGCAGAGAGGGTGCTATGGCCGGGTTTAAAACATGATTGCAGAGAGCTTAATAGGCTATTTTGGTAAATAAACCGGGAGAGGTGCTTATGCACACAAGCCTCAAGCACCTTAGATATGAAGGGAAGGATGGATATGGGGCGGAAGTGATTTGGGAGAGAAGGATTTTGAATCTTGGCTAGGGGTATGATATGGGCTTTACTCCATAAAAATGGAAAGGTTCTTAAAATAAGGGAGAAATTTAAGATGTGAGAAATTCACAACCTATAGCATTTGATTTGATGGACAGGATTACTTTTTGATCTCATCCGTTGCTACTGGAGAAAAGTGAAAAGCTTCAATGTTGGGACGAGGTAATCCAGCGTCCAGCTGTCCAGGTAAACGACAGTTTGACACTTGATTTGGTGATCCAACGGGGTTATAGAAGAGAAATGACGATTAATGTCATCCAAATCAAGTGTCCCGTGCAAACCAGTACAGCACTGTTTGCCGATACCTAATGTCCCAAGGCACTTCCAAATATTAGCGGGGCTTGAAGCAATTATGTTATTATGAATGAAACATATACCATCGCGGACTTTTTTGTAGACCTTTTTAAGGTGTACAATGATGATGATGATACATATAAACCTTCCTCTTGAATTACTCTATCTATTAAAAACCGCATCAAAATCCGTTGCGTAGTTTTAAAGATCTATGCATACATAGGGACAAACAGTAAGCGGGAAGCGACTTTGTTTTATACTATGTATTGATCAACTACAGTAGATGGGATCGTGACTGAGTTAATAAAATTTTAATAGTTCCTTTTACTCGAAATATAATTGATATTATATTACCTAATCGATTTAAAAAGTATAATCTCGGCTATGTAAACTTGCAAAATCAATGTACTACTATGTATATAAAAAATAAAAATCTGGCCGCTTGAAGAGTAGAGATGTGCTAAAGAGGTTAGTCTAAATATATCCATTATAATTAAACCGAAAAATAATGAATCGCAATTTTCAAAAGTCATTTGCTCAAAAGTATTACCAAAATAAAAAGCAAAAATAAGAATGATTTATCGGGAATTGTAGTGTTTCCAAAGCCATAAACATTAGGACATTAACGTTAAAAAGTTAGTTAAACACATTTTTACGATTTTACGCGCCGAAATTGTTTTTAAATTTTCAGGTGCGAGTGAAGCATTGCCTTAGCGCTTCACGTTAAGGCATGCAAGATATTTTACGCCCCCATCATTTTTTTTTACGGTTAGTCAGACAGGAGCGCGGGGCCCCCCAGTGCGCGGGGCCCGTAGCATTTGCTACTCTTGCTACGTGGCTAATCCGGCACTGCGCCTATCACTCAATAGTTTTAAATTTCAACTGGACAAATGGCGCCAAACAAACCAATGACAAACTCTAATAGGTATTTTTAATTTAATCAAAAACATAATCATGGGCATAACCATTATTATAATTTGTTCTTTAGAGGTTTGACCAATCCTGCGATGTGGACACACACTGCTCGTTCTTATAATTTAATAATCATAATGTCGTCCTGTAGTACCTATTAAGTATTCTGTGCTACTACTAAGTACCTACATTGAATATGTCCCCACATGTCCAGATTTATATAAAAAGTCACTCGTTTACAAAAGTGTAGTAAGTACCTACCTAAACCTAACAGGTACTTCAGATCAAAATTGATCTCTAAGTGACAACCATAATGTCCAGAAATACGCAATACAAAGAGAGTCAATTTGTAGGTGAATAAACGAGTAGGTAAGTTTCGTGCTGGGGAGCTGAATTGCGCTCTATTGTGTGCGAGCAAAGTTGATATTTGTTTAAATGATTTAGCGAAGTGAACCTTCTGTACCTGTACTATTAAGTATTCTGTGCTACAGCAAAATCGGTTTTTCTCTAATTACTTTAAAACTATAATAAATAAATAATTATACCTAATATGAATTATTGCTAAACAAATTACTTCTCATGATGAACTAATTATCTGCTACACTCTAACCCATTTAGTTGCGGTAATGCACACGTGCGCAACACATTGTAAAAAATATCTAGTAACGATGGAGGCAAGATAGAATATTTCGATTAGAAGCAAACACTGAGCTCCACACAGACAAAGGTCGGTTAGCGTCACGGATCATGCGCACGGTCATCACGCTCACCGGCGCCGGCGGCGGGGGCGGGGCGCGGCGCGCGCGACCACACCAGCGCCCGACAGCTGCTCTCTATCAACCCTACAACGACAGTGAGGTCACGAGAGTGTGGTTGCGGCTCGGTCACGGTCACGGTCACGGCTAGGCACCTACCGAGGTAGTCGACGATGGCGCGCAGCGTGGTGTCCCGCGAGCGCTGCGTGAGCGCGTCGAAGCGCGCGCGGTCCTGCTCCTGCACCTGGCGCCGCAGCGCGTCCATCTCCAGCAGCAGCGCGCGCAGCTGCGCCGCCACCCGCCGCGCGCGCGCCTGCTCGCTGCGCGCGCGCGACACCGACCCCATGGCCTCGTACTGCCGGGGCACAGTAACTCACTATACACTCACACTACATACACAAACAAACAGAAACATGCGCGCGAGCGCGAAACAATGAACAAACAACAATATATTGTAATATCACCACCAATACCAGCACCAATCTGTGCTGATGCAACTTTTTTTTTATATATATGTACCTACTCTGTAATGTATCAAAATACAGTAGAACCTCTGTAAGTCAGTGTTTTCAACTTAAGAAGAATTTTGACTTAGGTAGATTGTGTAAGAAGATATTCGACTTGTAGAGGTTTAAATTCGTGTTATTTGCGAGTTGGAGTGGAAAAATAAATAAAAAATCGAGTTTACAGAGTTCACAAATATGATTGAAAGTTAAAATAACTAACAAACACTACTTGTAACTTTTCAGAGAGACTATGTTTCACAGCACTCTTTATTTTTACAATTTGTTATAAGTAGGTACTGCTGTAAAATTTGATGTGTATTGCAGTAGATCCAAACTATATCCGTTTATTTTTTTCTTTAATTAGTCGGTCACTTATTTTTTTTGAGCTATAGAGGTAATTAGTTACAAATGATCAAATTGTAGAGGTTGTAAAATCAAGCTTTACTTACTATGTTCGAGATACAAGTCATTTTTTTTTGTCATGTTGTAGAGGGAAAATATATTATACTGAAATAGTTTGTAGGGACTGACTGTTTATTTCGACTTATAGAGGGTCATGGATACAATCATGGAGGATTCAAATGTAGGAGATTGAAATAAAGGGTTTAGGGTTGTACGAGCCAAATAATGCTCATACAGCAAATGCTTAGTAATATATAATACTGTTACAATTAATTTAAGTCAGTCGTACTGCAACATCGTAATGTGCGTGATAATCGATAACTAACGGAAAGTGCGACTCGCTCAACTTTACCAAACTTTACTTATAAATAATAAAGAATTGGTATTTACATAACAAGTGGTTAGTGTTAATTAATTTCTACACCTACTACTCAACACACCGGGATAACGTCAACGACGTGAAAGCCCCAACATCGTTTTGGTCCTTCGAGCCTGTGGACACGGCACATCATCTTCGTGTCTCTAAATCAGCGCCGCACTGCTTGCTGTAGCTGTTCCCGGGTACGTTAGCAAATCGGTACTGTTGGCCTCCCAGAAGCGGGTCTCCCCAACAGTATTGAGACGTTATTGCACATAACGTAAAGGAGGGAAGATTACACTAAGTGCGCTGCTAAGAAACAAATCAGTGAAGATTACGTCGACTGATACAAAATTGCATCGAGCTCAGCAGGGATAACGTCCACTGCGACTACGACTGCAATTTAACTATTATCTTGGCAGAGATTACGTCTACTGCTACTACACTTCGTAAACTTGTGAAAACATATCAACGCACAAACAATAACTATGTCGAAAGAAGACTACCAAGAATATGTGGAGCTTTTAACCAAGCAACAAAACAGCTACGAAAAAATAAAAGCTCTACAAACTAATTTCAAAAAGGATTCGATGAGTAGAAAAACCATTGACTACCTGAACAAACGCATTGAAGCATTACAAGCCCTTTGGGATGAATTTCGAACGAATCATGAGATTATGAAGAAGCATGAGTCTACTAGGAAAGATCATGACTATTTTAAAAACAACATTTTTGACATAACAGGGAGCATGTTTGAGGAAACTCTTCAATCTATGACTCACCTACGAAGAGAGTTATTGAACGAACCAGGAGTTTCGGGTACTTTTAAACCGAAAACACCCGACTATTACGGAACACCTCCATTTCATCAAAGCGTGGTACCACAACCAGAGGAAGAATCGGATAAACACTTATCAACGCTGTTACATAAACAAATGTGTAACTTTAACGCCTTGAAGTGGGCAGTCTCCAAAATTAATGTGGATGAATTATCTCAGAAGTGGCAACTGAAAGATAAACTCGACATTTTAACATCTAGATGGGGACCCATTGACAAGATTCACTGGGAATTAAACTTACAACAAGGCGACGATAGTGATTATGAGGAACAATTTAGGCATTGGGAGAAAATTTACGAAAACTTAAAGGAAGAGTTGAGCCAAAAAATGTTTGAAACATCATATTACGAAAAGACAACACCAAAAATTGAATTGCCTGAGTTCAACGGAGCTTTTAACAGCTGGATCTCTTTTCGAGATTTATTCTATGAGATGATCCATAACAATCCAACAATAAATAAAACTCAGAAAATGAAGTTTTTAAAATCAAAATTGAGAGGCGAAGCGGAGAAACTGGTCTCACATCTATCCGTTAGTGCGAAGAACTATGATTCATGCCTGGAAATTATCCAGCATCGCTACAACAATAAGCGGTCACTATTTATCACCTACGTGGACATGTTTCTCAATCAACCATCTATTGATAAACCAAACTCAGCCAACTTGAAGAAACTACACGACACAACGAAGGAGTGTTTGAATGCGCTAGAGAACCTTGAAATCGATATTCCGGTATGGGGTCCATTAATCGCGCATTTACTGTCGTTGAAATTAGATGACGTCACGTACGATGATTATAGACAAAATATGAAACAGCCTAGAGAGCTTCCAGAATTGAATGAGCTTATGGAGTTCCTGGAATTGAAGTTTCTAAGCAAGGAAACACCTCGAAATAAGAGCGATCTGAAACAAAAATATTCAACGAATATTCAACATAAAGGTTATAACAATTACAAGTCAATGACCTATAGAGACACAGAAAAGTGTACAAAAACTTATCATGCAGCGTTGCGAAAATGTCCACACTGCAAAAATGATCATGCACTTCGTCAATGCCCTACATTTTTAAATATGAATGTAGCATTGCGAAATCAAACTGCAAGCAATCTAAATTTATGCAAGAATTGTTTGTTTAGTCACGGCGGAAACAGATGCAACTCAATGAAAAGATGCCGCACGTGTGACTTTAAACACCATTCCCTTCTACATAATGATAGTCTGAAGGGGCAACAACCAAAACCATCCACATCAACGGAAACAAAGACGGCAGCGGACCGATCTTCCTATCACATAAACGGGGAACAAGAGATTCTCCTAACTACTCTTCAACTTAACGTGAAAAACAAAGAAGGAGATTACGTCATCCTTCGGGCATTACTTGACCAAGGTTCTCAAGCAACCTTAATAACTGAGAATGCTGCTCAACGATTGAACTTATCCCGAAACAAAATGAATGCCGCTGTCACTGGCGTTGGCACGATTATGGGCACAAGCAAAGGGATGATTAAATTAGAATGTAAATCTATTCATTCTGATTATACTTTCCAAACCGAAGCATTAGTAATGCGTAAACTAATCAATAATTTGCCTAACTCATCCTTCAACAAGGATAACTGGACACACCTTCATAACATTAAGTTGGCTGATCCACACTTTAACGTGTCTGGGCCCATTGATATACTGCTTGGGGCAGATATTTATTCTAAAGTAATCCTAGAGGGAGTACTAAAACATAACAAGGACTCGCCAGTAGCACAACAAACTAAGTTGGGCTGGATCCTATGTGGAGCTACAAAACAATTGAACTGTCTAGTTACTTTAACAGATCTAGATACCTTAACCAAATTCTGGGAGACAGAAGAAATTCCTTCAGAACCCGAATTCACTACAAAAGACGAATACTGTGAAAAATATTACACAGAAACTACAGAACGCTTGAGCAATGGGCGATATGTCGTGAAAATGCCAATGAAAAATTCCTATAAACAGAAACTCGGCAATTCGAAGCATCACGCTAAAGCACAATTTTTTCAATTAGAAAAGAAAATGACGAAACATGAACACTTTGCTAAACTATATAAGCAATTTATACAAGACTACATTGAATTAGGTCACATGAAACCAGTGACTAATTCTGGGAGTCAAGTGCATTCCTACTTACCACACCACGGTGTCCTAAGGGAACACTCAACTACAACCAAACTGCGAGCTGTCTTTAACGCGTCATTGAAAACAGACTCCGGCTATAGCCTAAACGACTTGATGGAAACAGGACCTAACTTACAAAAGGACATTTTATCGCTAATCACTAAATGGCGGAGTTATAAATATGTTTTAACAGCAGACATAGACAAGTTTTATCGTCAGATCCTTATTCATCAAAGTCAACAATGTCTTCAAAGAATAATTTGGAGAGACTCCATGGGAGAAAACTTGAGAGAGATGCAGCTTTGTACCGTTACCTATGGTACTAAAGCAGCACCATTCATCGCGATGCGCACACTTAAGCAACTGGCAAGGGATGAAGGCAACGCGTTCCCCTTAGCCCAAAAGGCGTTAGAAAACGACTTTTATATGGACGACGTCATCACGGGTCATGATACCATCAGCTCAACAATATTATTACAAAAGGAGCTCAACGAGTTACTGAAGAAAGGTGGTTTTATCTTAAGAAAATGGGCCACAAATGAACCATCGATTCTCAAAGAATTGCAGAGCTGCGAAAAATGCAACACAAACGATTTTACTTTTAAACAACAAGAGTTCAGCAAAACACTCGGGCTCACATGGAATAACGCAAGCGACACTTTCCATTTTATTAGCGAAGTGTCGAATATTAACAATAACACGCCATATACTAAACGCAAGCTATTATCAGAGATAAGCAAGATATACGATCCGCTTGGTTGGCTGGCTCCAATAACAATTCAAGCAAAACTGATTTTTCAAAAATTATGGAGTGAAAACTGTCGAAACATTGGCTGGGACGAAAATGTACCAGACGCCATAGAAAGTGAGTGGAGAAAAATTAAAACCGATTTAACAAACATAAAAAATATTAGTTTACCAAGATGGATAAGAAATGAAAACAATACAACGATCGAATTACAAGGCTTCTGTGACGCGAGCGAAAAAGCCTACGCATGCGTCATATACAGTCGAACTACGTCATCAACCGGTGCGTACGTTACTACTTTACTCGCAGCAAAAACCAAAGTGGCACCACTTACGAAAAAAATTACTATACCAAAGTTGGAATTATGTGCTGCAGTTTTGCTAGCGAAACTACTAGAGAAGATAATTAAGCTTCTGCATCCATACACTATTAAGATATCCTGCTGGACCGACTCTAAGGTAGTCTTAGCTTGGATCCAGGGAAATAAAACTAAGTACGAGAAATATATAACAAACAGAACAACACAAATAATAAACATCGTGCCTGCGATAAACTGGGGTTACGTAAAGAGTAGCGAAAACCCCGCCGACTGTGCAACAAGAGGACTTCTGCCATTTAAGTTGGTAGAGTTTTCCCTGTGGTGGGAAGGACCTCGTTGGCTAAAAGAACAGAAATATGAAGATTCAATCTCAAAAGAAGTTTATACAACAAACGAGGGTTTTCTAACAAACTGTTATACGACTAGCAGTACGGAACCCATTACTATTAAAAACGAATTAATCGATTCATTATTTCAACGATTTAGCGACATCGATCGTATTACAAGAATACTTGCATGGGTATTACGTTTCGCTGATACATTGCGAAACAAGAGCCGGTTAAATGAGTGCAATGAACTAAACATAAAGGAAATAAACAACGCATTACTTATTATTACGAAAGTTATACAAATAAGTTATTTTGAAGATGAAATAAAATCGCTCAGGAAAAACGGAAAACTATCTAAGAGAAGCACGATTTTAAAACTGAACCCATTCTTGGATTCAAATGGAATACTGTGCGTCGGGGGTCGACTAGAATATTCTAACTTGCCGACAGAAACTAAACACCCCATTCTTATTCCCGGAGACGGAAAATTTACGCAATTAATAATTGAAAAGGCGCATCAACGAACATTACATGGTGGAGCAAGATTAACGCTAGCTTACACTAGAAACAGATACTGGATTATTAGCGGCAACCGAACCGTCAAAAAGACACTGCGTCATTGCATTCGGTGCCGTCGGTATGCAACATCCCGAACCGAACAGTTAATGGGCAACCTTCCAAAAGAAAGGATCACTCCATCAAGACCATTTTCACACACTGGCGTTGATTTTACAGGTCACGTAGATGTGAAGATAAATAAAGGCCGCGGAATAAAAACTTGCAAAGGCTATATAGCCATATTTATATGTATGTGCACCAAGGCCGTGCATATTGAACTAGTATCAGACCTATCAACAGAAACTTTCATCGCTGCATTGAAAAGAATGTGCGCTAGAAAAGGCACCCCTAAACATATATATTCCGACAACGGAACAAACTTTGTCGGAGCTGCTAAACTATTGAATGAAGAATTTCTACAATTTAGAACAATGCTGTCTTCAGAGTTCTTTAGAGAGATCAACAATCTTGAAATCAGATGGCATTTCAACGCCCCATCCTGGCCATCGGCTGGAGGTCTGTGGGAAGCTGCTGTACGTTCCATGAAGATACACCTGAAACGGGTAATCGGGCAACAAAAGCTGACCTATGAACAATTTGCAACGCTTCTTACCCAAATCGAAGCGTGCATGAACAGCAGACCACTAAGTCCATTATCTGAAGATGTGGATGATCTGGATTTTCTTACTCCTGGTCACTTTCTTACAGGAAGTCCGACCCTTACTCTACCACTAAATGAACCTGAAGACCTGAGATCGATAGATATCAGAAACAATTGGAAACTTATTGAATTGATGCGTCGACACTATTGGGATCGGTGGTCAAAAGAATATCTTCATCTCCTTCAAAATCGAAACAAATGGCAACAAACTAAAGAAAACGTTCAGGAGGGACAATTAGTTCTGGTAAAAGAAAATAATCTACCTCCAGGAAGATGGGCTATGGGCCGCATAGTAGAACTGCATTCAGGCGCAGACGACTTAGTTCGAGTAGTCACACTAAAGACACAAAATGGACTATTGAAAAGACCCATAACTAAACTAGTTCCGCTGCCTGTGAACGAAGCGTGCACTGATACACAGAATGTGACCTCAAACACAAAACAGAAAAAGACCATTAAAACCAAAAGAACGGTAAACAGCTTACTTATGTTGTTGTTAGTGGCATTTACAACAATTTCATGTGGATTAGCAACACCTAGGCAACATTTTAAAACACAACAATTGTCAGAAGAACAGCCAGTATACTTTGATTCAGTCGGAAAGGTTCAACTTATACACGACGAATGGAAACTTCTGGTCTACTATAACCTAACAACTTTCTGGGAAAGTACCACGAAAGTCGAAGAATTCATTAACCGATTAGATCATCTGTGTAATAAGATGCCCAACGAACCATGTCACTCTACCTTGATACAACTTAACTTTGAAATGAGCCAGTTAAAAGAATACAACGTATTGTTATTGTCTCAACATAAACAACGAAAGCGTCGCGGGTACGTCAACGGCGTAGGAAATCTCGCACGAACCTTATTTGGTGTCCTTGACAGCGATTTCGCCGAAAAATACGCTCAGGATATACAAAAAATGCAAACTAATGAACAATACTTACTACAATTGATAAGAAATCAAACACTTATTATCGAGGCAGAGAACAACATTATAAAGAAAAATGAAAACTTTGTTAATAATCAATTACAAGTAATTCAGCAATATATGAACGAAATAACACTTAATATAACAACTATAGAAAACAGGTTTCAAGTTATGAAAACAATGAATGATATTAACGCAGGAGCGTTAACTGCTTCTTTACTACTCGTAGTGTTGAGAAGGAGTCAGCAAATGCTCCTAGATGCATTGACAGATATTTACAGAGGAAATCTCGATATGAAACTATTCACACCGGAGCAACTATCGGAACAACTTAATTACATTGCTGGCATTATACCGAAACGATTAACATTACCTATTCAAAACGAAGACAGAGATAATATTCAAGATATTTACAAACTAATTTACGTCAAAGCCAGGCTCAACGAGCAATACTTACTGTTTGAATTACACATCCCACTACTAAGCGACGATGAGTACGCATTATATCACATCATACCTATACCTAAACGACTAACAGCTAACCAATGTCAAGCGGTAGTGATAACAACGAAGTATATAGGCGTCAACTTCATAAAAAACACCTATATACAGATGGAAGAGGTTGACCTGCAACAATGTTCAACTATGGTCTCAGATAACTTTATCTGCCACGCCTACACACCTGTTAGCGACTTACACGGAGCCACAGCAACTTGCGAAGTAAAATTGCTGAATCAAAATGTAAACAACATCACATGTGATTGGGTGTCGCAACAATGCACTGACCAATGGATCAAATTACAGAGACCGAACATATGGCTATATAATTGTGTCAACGAGTGTACGACCCGTATAGTATGCGAGAATCGAATTACAACAACAATTATAACAAAGGCGGGGCTTCTTGCCCTAGGTCAGGATTGTGTAATACAACACAAAGACGCTACTATATACTCGCACAACATATTTAGTAGCAAAACAAGTATTAGTATGAATTTAGAAGTTCCTACAATAGACTCGCCAAATGATATGTGGAATACCATCAAGAATACAAAGATTGTGCTGCCTACACTCAACCGATCAGACACGAGAGAAATAGATAAACAGATAGCGGAACAAAAGAAACGAGAAAGCTTACCTAACACTACAGAACTGAGTATCCACGATATCAGCAACTACACTATTAGCTCTTTGCTAGTGGGAGGAATCATAGTCGCCACCTTAATTTGGCGCATAAGAAGATGTTTTCCCACGTGTAAGAAAAACAACTCTTGCACTAATCAACAGCCAACAAAGAATAAACAAGTAACAGAAAATATAGAGTTAGAGGAAATGGATAGCTACGCGGTAGTTGGACCTAAACCACCTCAAGCACAAGCAATTGAAACAAGATTTGAACTATGAAATGTTTTTTGATTTTATTATTTGCTTATTGTTTTTATTCCTTTGACTTATATTTTTATAACATTTTATTGTAACTTGTAACGCAAGTTTGGTATTTTGAGTTAGTAACTCTTTCCCTCGGGAGCATGTACGAGCCAAATAATGCTCATACAGCAAATGCTTAGTAATATATAATACTGTTACAATTAATTTAAGTCAGTCGTACTGCAACATCGTAATGTGCGTGATAATCGATAACTAACGGAAAGTGCGACTCGCTCAACTTTACCAAACTTTACTTATAAATAATAAAGAATTGGTATTTACATAACAAGTGGTTAGTGTTAATTAATTTCTACACCTACTACTCAACACACCGGGATAACGTCAACGACGTGAAAGCCCCAACAAGGGTTTTCCCAAGAGACTATAGCATAGGGTTCTTCAAGAAAGTTATTATAAGATTTTTTAAAAGCTATGGTAACTGCTTACCATCAGTCAGGCCGTATGGTTGCTTGCCACCTTGGTAGTATGATAAGAGTGGGGCTTGCAAACAGTGCTGGCTTTAGCACTACCGGTGCCCCTGGGCAAAGATCTTGATTGACACCTGAATCTTTATATGTAATATTATACTAAAACAGTGATTAGTTACTCTGTGATTATGCTCAGATGTTTGCTAAGCTCTGTCTGTATCATATCCCAGGATCAACAAATTTTAGTAAAGTGTAGTTCTTTGGGAGCCCATTTGACACAAAAAAAGAATTTCCCTGTTAAAAAAGTACTGTGAAATAAAAATATTTATATAATTTTTTGTCTTTTTTATTTACATATAATGAAGTGATTGCAACAGTGTATGTTGCTATCACTTCATCTACAAGCATACTTGATCAGTGAGTTAAAATGTAACATTGAGCAAATATACATCTTATTACTCAATCCTACAATTATATTTTAGTGAAAATAGACAAAAATTAACTTTAGGTAAATGTGCACCCCAATATCTGATCTGTAATCATAAGTATAATGTATCTTTTATATCACAACTTTTACAAAAAGTTTGTAATAAATACTTACTTTATGTTTAGTTGAGTAACTACGCGTGCGAACGTCGCAATTTACGAACACAGAACAGAAGCCAAGTTTTTTTTAAATATTTTATTTTTACAAGAATAAAGTCTGTTAAAAGTATTAGTTTTTGCGTCATAGTATGTTACGACACAGTATACTCGTGTTATACAAATATATCGACAACAATTGCCAATAATGTTAGTCACTTGCTTCTCCATAGTGTGGTAGCTAAACAAAGGGTATAGAAATAGAGCACGAAATCTTACCTTGATAATATTAGTCTTATGTTGTCGCAGTAGATCTAAATGATGTGGTATTGCGACCTCGTTGAACTTTGTCAAAGAGAGCTCGACTCGCTTTAACGGCAACTTATTGTCTTCGTCCATAATGATTTCTTTATGTAATATTTGTCAATTATTTGTTATGATTTTGTATCATTATTTTGAAATTACCAACACCAGCTGACAAACTGTCTGACAATGATTAAATTCTGACACTGACAATAATGACATTTTTTAATACTTCCAAGGTGCAAGGTGGCAAACAAAACAGGCATACGGCCGGTCTGAAGGTATGGTGCTAGTATGTGAGGATGATCTATCTGCCTGTCGGTGGAGAGAGATGCGTTGATAAACGTGGCCGTGGGCATATAATAATAATTCCACAATTACACAAGGAGGTGAAGTGTCTTCTTAGACATAGTGGTCAATAGTGGATTAATACCACCTGTGAGCTTCAGATCGCCAACAATCCTCATAACGCGTCTTTGAATCGAATCATAGGGTCCAAGCTGGTATCCCCATGCTCCCGCCCAAAGGTGGCAGCAATACTCCATGTGGAGCCGAACTTGCGCTTTGTCGGTCAGCTGTCTTTGGCCCGCGGTGAAATACCACTTTGCCTTGTTAGCCTTGATTTGTTTTTTGTAACGATTTAACTCAAAAACTACTCGACCATTGAAAAAAAATATTACCATTAGAAAGCTACATTATCAGCGGATAACATAGGCTATATTTTAAATTATGAGACCCATTCGAAAACTTAATAAATGTCCACCCGTGCGAAGCCGATACGTGCTGCTATAGATTATAATTTTATAAATTTAAAATTCTTGGTTAGCTATTCACTACTATTTTATGTTTGTATAATGCGTCGGTTCCGTGTATTTCTGTTGCAAAAAACGGAAAATTTACTTTTTTATGACACTCATACAAATTTTGCAGGATATCTCTAATATCTCTTTCTTTAATATTAGAGGTTAGTTGGCAAGCCAAAGTTTAAATCAAATGTACCAAGCCACACTGCACTGCACTACACACAGACCATAAGCACTCTTTCTATCTTTCAAGTTTCAAGCAAGAAAGAAATCCTGTCAAAGTTGTCGTTGATCAATATTTGATTTTAATAAAGTAGGAATAATTGGAATAAGTGCATTTAAGGTGGATCATATGTATGATCAGACATTACATACGTGTTATATATGTATCTAAATAATTAACAAGAGCACAATATTGTGTTCGAATTGCCCTAACAACAATAGCGATGGATGTCGATACAGGTAACGGAATGCATTTTGTGTTACTAACCTCAATGTTACAAAATTTGTTATTTACAATATGTTTTATTGCTTGAAATATATGGGACATACAAAAGCGTATAATTCGAAAATGTATTTCCTAATCATTACTTTGATTTAAGCGTTAGTTAACCAGGTGCCTACCATAAAAAATATGATCTCTGATGGATAATAATGTAGTAGTACCACAGAATACTTAATAGTACAGGTACAGAAGGTTCACTTCGCTAAATCATTTAAACAAATATCAACTTTGCTCGCACACAATAGAGCGCAATTCAGCTCCCCAGAACAAAACTTACCTACTCGTTTATTTACCTACAAATTGGCTCCCTTTGTATTGCGTATTTCTGGACATTATGGTTGTCACTTAGAGATCAATTTTGATCTGAAGTACCTGTTAGGTTTAGGTAGGTACTGACTATACTTTTGTAAACGAGTGACTTTTTAAATAAATCTGGACATGTGGGGACATATTCAATGTAGGTACTTAGTAATTAAATTATAAGAACGAGCAGTGTGTGTCCACATCACAGGACTGGTCAAACCACTAAAGAACAAATTATAATAATGGGTACTAGCTGTTGCCCGCGGCTCCGCCCATGATTATGTTTTTGATTAAATTAAAAATAGGTATTAGAGTTTGTCATTGGTTTGTTTGGAGCCATTTGTCCAGTTGAAATTTAAAACTATTGAGTGATGCGGTTATAATATATTTTCCCAATTAAATAAGTACCTACTTAATTGGTTGGACAAATAAATAATACGTCTCTACAAAAACTGTGCTGTACCTATAGTCTACATATCAAAATCTTGCTACAAATAGGTACCTACCAATTATGTTTTTCTAAATTATAACGTGTTTCTTTACTTTGCAATATCCTTTGGAATATTGAAAAACGAGAGGTTAGGATCCTTATCACTATTTAAGCAGCCGAATACTGTGGAATATTTTTATGCCTTTATTTTCTTTAAAATATTTAAAAGCGAAAACGTATCGGTGACGAATTACGGCTTGGTGTGCGTTTCGTAGGTAAACTTACGTCGAACCGACGACGCGACTGGCGCGCGACACTCGACTAAATAATACCCCTGGAAATGTTGCGGCCGGGTACTTGTAGATTCATACCTAAACAGCGGAGTGAACCAGGCCTGGTAGTACCAACAACATCCCAGTCACTTCACTGATAGTGTGAAAATTGTAATAATGTAGCAAACGAGAGTTTTATGGTGTTGTGTCGATGTGCCAAATGGTTGAATTATTTCATTGTGTACTTACATGTATGGCTGTAAACTATAATAGTACTTAGTATAAGTAGTTGGACAGAATGATTGTCACCATGAATTGTGTTGATGTTGCAAGTTTTGGACCTGTTGTATGATAACAAGAACTTGTTGTTAACACACAATAATTATTATTACTTACCTACTGTTGCATGTTATTGTTGTGTATGTATGTGTGTGTGTGTGTGTGTGTGTGTGTGTTCAAGTGAAGTATTGGTTGGACTATTACAAAAGGGGCACTGAGGAAGAAAATATACATAAACCTGACTTGGATAAGTTGGTTTAGAGGGCTATGTGGTAATTTTTTTTATACCACCCAGAAGTAGCCCTGAGTAGCAAGGCTCTGGTGACCAATTCTATAGTGCCAATTCTTTAGACTTTAAACCATTTAAACTTTTGAAAACTAAATGCTACGCCAATATATTTATATGTGTAAGACTTTGAACACAACGGGGGTCAGGACGTGGCTCAGGTATACCACAGTGCATCAGTGCAACAAAAGTTTGTCACCTACAATGCACCATTAACTAACATAAATGCTAATGTCAACATGGCAATGTTACTTTATTTTGTCACAATGAATATTGTGTGTTACAGATGGCAGGGGGTCGCGCTCCCGCTCCCGCAGCGCCTCTGTAAGTATTACTTTATTTGATGATAAACATAACACGCATATGAGGTGAGGGGGACATATAACACTCTATCATAAATCATAAATTATTTATTCACTCATTTCAGGTATTACAGGTTGGTCTTACAATTAATTTTGATTCACCAAAATGTGCCTAGCAAGGCGTTTGAAAATATTAAACAAACAAGAATATCTCATATATAATCTAGTAATGACTCTAGTGCTGCAATGACATTCCAACACCCCACAGTTCACTAAATTATATGAGTGGGAACTCAGGACCACGCATTGCTACCCTTCAGTCAACACATTGTTTTCACAATTAATCTAAGCAGAGCTATATTAGCAATGTGTTCAGGTAACCCTCATTATAACACTCCACAATCACTACTTGCAATAGTTGGTGACAAGTCTCTTAACTATTAGGATATAATATTATATGGTAAAAACTGTCTTTAGAGTCTGTTTAGAAATTCATTTGTCATTTATTTTAAATAATATGTATGTCAATTGTTTTAAACTAGTTGTTGCCCGCGGCTCTGCCCGCGTAGCCTATGTAAGTAGATTATATGCTATTCCAGACTATGATTATAGTCTGGAATAGCATATAGGCTACTTATCCAGATCCGTTCAGTAGTTTTTGCGTGAAAGAGTAATAAACATCCATACTCACAAACTTTCACATTTATAATATTAGTAAGGATAAGGACAGTGATGATTAATGTAATAATACTCAAACATTTGCCTGTATTGAGTTGTGAACAAGTAAAATGTATTGCAGGCTGGTTCTAAGATGTCTCACGACGGGTCTCAGCGTTCGCGGCGGAATTCCGACTCGCCGTCACGATCCCGCTCGCGGTCCAAATCGAGCTCGCGATCCCGGAGCAAGTCACGCTCGCGCAGCAAGTCACGTTCCCGCAGCAAGTCTCGTTCCCACAGCAAGTCACGCTCGCGCAGCAAGTCACGCTCGCGCAGCAAGTCACGCTCGCGCAGCAAGTCACGCTCGCGCAGCAAGTCACGCTCGCGCAGCAAGTCACGCTCGCACAGCAAGTCACGCTCACGCAGCAAGTCCCGTTCTCGCAGCAAGTCTCGGTCCCGCAGCAAGTCTCGGTCCCGCAGCAAGTCCGGTTCCCGGTCACGAAGTGGATCGCGCGGACGCTCTCGCTCTCGTTCGGGCAGTCGTTCTCGCTCCGGTTCGCCCGCCAAGTCGCGTTCACGCAGTGGTTCACAGCGAAAGTCCAGATCACGCAGTCGGTAAGTTATATTAAAATTTTGCACTTTATTATATGTGCATATATAATACACTTAAAGAACACTTAGGGTGTAGGTTCTAGGCACAAGATTAGTTGAGGTGGTCCGCTAAGTAAAAACATTTGGAGGGATATTAGCCTACTATACCACGCTGGCCAGATGGGTTGGTGTAGGGTTTTGTTTTGAGTTTTCCAGCTGAATTAAATTTAGTTTTTTACTAAGCTAGCTAGCTAGCCGCATTTTGTCCAACTCCTTATTTCTCTTGACAAATGAACGTCGACAAAACAAAAGTAAAGTGAGCAGCTATCAATATATTTCTTTAATTTTCTAATTTTTCGGGCAACTTTTCTAAAAAAAATAGTCTTAGAACCTACTCCTGACAATAACGAACACAAAAAAGAAAAGAATTAGCAAAATTGGTCCAGCCAGTACACGCGTAATGCCGTGACTAAGGATTAGTAGTGTATTTTACAGTAGGTACTATTATAGTTATTATGGCTCATGATATTAATTCAATGATAATATATAGTCACATCACTTTTGTAGTGAACCATTCCACTTGTTTTGTTTGCAGATCTCGCTCTCGTAGTGGATCCCCAGTAAAGTCCAAGTCCAGGTCGAGATCCAGGAGTAAGTCTGCTGTACGTTCCCGCTCCGGCAGTCGCTCGGCTGCGCGCTCCAAATCCAAGAGCGTATCGCCGCAGAGAGCCAAATCCAAATCGAGGTCTCGGTCCCGAAGCAAATCACCCACCAGAATGGAGGTGGACGGTGAAGGTGATGATGGCAAGGAACGAGCTGAGGAAAGTGGCGCACGCTCCAAGTCAAAGTCTCCATCTGGTGAGTTCACCTCACACACTTGAGCTAGTAGGTGAAATACTTGCACTACCACATGATTATTATTCATATATCCGTTCAACATACAGTTTATTGAATTTTGGTGATCATTTACTATTTTTGACAATATAAAGTGATGTCTTGCCGTTACATTTAACTTAGTTAAACATAAGCCAAATAATTACCTTCCCATCTGAACCTATTCAGTTAGCAAACAGTACGAGCTGGAAATGTAGCCAGCCCCGGTCCTAAGTGGTAGGTATGTATTTAGATATAATGCGGCAGTGTCCTGTGACTATGTTGTCGCCATAATCGAATACTTTGTGATTCCAGAGAAACGTGCGTCCCGCTCGCGGTCCCGCTCCGGATCTCATCGCTCAGCCTCTCGACGCTCCAAATCAAAATCTCGGTCACACTCACGCTCTAGATCCAAATCTGTCGAAAAAGGTATGTTTTGTTTGGCACTGTGGATTGTTTGGATGAATTTTTCAAATAAATTATTATTACTTGTTAAATTTCAGCAAGAAAACGAAGTCGCTCTAAATCTGGTTCCGGTTCACGCAAATCTAGATCGCGCTCTCGCTCCGGATCGCGTTCCAAGTCCAGATCTCGATCCAAGTCGAAATCGCGCTCGCGTTCAAGATCGCGATCCAAGTCGCGTTCAAGATCAAAATCCCGATCGCGATCTAAGTCCAGATCAAGGTCAGGCTCTCGGTCTCGTTCTCGATCCGGGTCGGCTAAGTCGCGATCCAGGTGAGTGGAACCAACGAATACAACACCATTCACACTATCCTAAGAAACATAACAGCACTTAAAGTACCCAATATGTGTTGTCCGTCAGGTCGAAGTCCCGGTCACGCTCCAGCTCCCGATCCCGCTCCGGCTCACCCTCGCATCGAAGTAAGTCACGTTATAGATCAATTAATTAAGTATTAAACATAACATAATTTGGCTAATATTATGTTCTAGAGGTCGCCCAGTGGTCGAAATTCGACCGCAATACATAAAATTTCTAAGTTTTAACTTTATTGAGGTTCTTTTGACAAATAGTATACTTACTTTAATATAATAGGTACATAATCATTGCATTTCTTTAAATTATGTGTTATTAAATACTTATTGCAATAATTTTCTATTTGTTTTAAAAATACGAACCATAAAAAATATGTGGTATTGTTGTCCACATAGGATGGTGTAATCGCTTAAGTAAGAAACCTTAGATAAAGTAATACCAACATAATAATTAATTTCAAAAAATAAACAATGCAACTGTTTGACCACAGACTTAATATAAATAAAAATAGTTTAATTCAATAAAAATAGTTGAATAAATTTGACCTTCATTATTGTGTTAAATAATAAAAAATAGAAATTACTGAAACCAAAATTAATAAACCAAGTATAAATAAATTACTTTCTGCGACTGTTGGACCACAGACTAAATAAATAATTCAACATCAATAAGTTTACATTATATTTTACTATTATTATAAATGCGAAAGTTTGGATGGATGGATGGATGGAACTCAACGACGCCTAAACGAATCCGAATGAATCACGAAGTCATTCATCGTTTTTTAAGTTTTTTTTTACAAAAACTATTTATACCTACTTACCGTATTATTTCCATGATCATTGCAGACATTTTTAATGTGTTTTATAACTTCAATGCTTTTGTCATTAGCAGTATACATGAACAATAAATGTATTGTAGTGTGTGTAATGTTTTTAATAATTGTATGGTAGTGTGCGTAAGATTTAATTTATTAAATTATTTCATTTCTAATGCAATTATATAAAAATATTAGCTTTCAGCACTCCAGATTACACTACAGAATAACTAGAGATTTAGGTGATCCGGTACCATTGATCGCATGTATGGCTGTCGACAGGCAAGAAGAAGCGTTTGGTGCGGCTGGAGTCGGACGACGAGGGCGGCGAGGGCGGTGAGGGCGGCGGGGCCGGCGAGGGGGGGTCGCCTGCAGGGGGGGACAAGCGCGCCGCGCCCGCCGAGCCCGACAAGACGCTGGCCGGCGTGGCGGACGCCGACTCGTCGGACGACGAGCTGGCGCCGGACTCGATGCGCGCCGACATGTCGGCCGGCATGTCGGACTTCGAGTTGATGCTGGCGCGCAAGCGCGACGAGCGGCGCGGCCGGCGCCGGCGCCGCGACATCGACATCATCAACGACAACGACGACCTCATCGCGCACCTGCTGGGCCAGATGCGCACCGCGGCCGACGAGGACCGCGACCTCAACAAGCGCAACCAGCCCGCCGTGCGCAAGGTCTCCATGCTCAAGGGCGCCATGTCGCAGCTCATCAAGAAGGACCTGCAGCTCGCCTTCCTCGAGCACAACGTGCTCAACGTGCTGTGCGACTGGCTCGCGCCCATGCCCAACCGCGCCCTGCCCTGCCTGCTCATCCGCGAGAGCATACTCAAACTGCTCATGGACGTGAGTATGAGGGGACCCCTGCGTACTGCTACGTAGGTATACTGTGATCGTAGCTAACCACACTGACGTTATGTTGCAGTTCCCCTCGATAGACAAGTCTCTGTTGAAACAGTCCGGCATCGGCAAGGCGGTCATGTACCTGTACAAGCACCCCAAGGAGACGAAGGCCAACCGCGAGCGAGCCGGCCGGCTCATCTCGGAGTGGGCGAGGCCGATCTTCAACCTGTCCACCGACTTCAAGGGTACGTCCGCAAGTCTGCGCCGGGGTGTGTGTGAGTGTGTGTGTGTACGTGTGTAACGTGTTGGGTCGTGTTGCAGCCATGACGCGCGAGGAGCGGCAGGCGCGGGACGAGGCCATGGCGGGCGGGCGGCGCCGCGACGAGCCCGGGCCCAGCAAGCGCGCGCGCACCGACCCGCAGGACCCCGACAAGTGAGTGTGTGTGCGTGCGCGTGCGCGTCACGTGACGTGTGACGTGCGAGTGTGTGCGTGCGCGCGTGCGCGTGACGTTGCAATGTTGGGTCTTGGTGGTTATAGTAAAAGATGTTGTTACGTGTAAAGTCTGAGGTTTAATGCTAAATCTTACATGCTACATTACAATATATATTACTTAAGTAAATGAGTGATGGGGGGCAATGCGTCACACACTACAACGTGACGTGACGTGTGACGTGCGAGTGTGTGCGTGCGCGCGTGCGCGTGACGTGACGTGCGAGTGTGTGCGTGCGCGCGTGCGCGTGACGTGACGTGACGTGTGACGTGCGAGTGTGTGCGTGCGCGCGTGCGTGTGACGTGACGTGACGTGTGACGTGCGAGTGTGCGCGTGCGCACGTGCGCGTGACGTGACGTGACGTGTGACGTGCGAGTGCGTGCGCGTGCGCGTGACGTGACGTGACGTGTGACGTGCGAGTGTGTGCGTGCGCGCGTGCGCGTGACGTGACGTGCGAGTGTGTGCGTGCGCGCGTGCGCGTGACGTGACGTGACGTGTGACGTGCGAGTGTGTGCGTGCGCGCGTGCGCGTGACGTGACGTGCGAGTGTGTGCGTGCGCGCGTGCGCGTGACGTGACGTGCGAGTGTGTGCGTGCGCGCGTGCGCGCGTGCGCGTGACGTGATGTGACGTGTGACGTGCGAGTGTGTGCGTGCGCGCGTGCGCGTGACGTGACGTGTGACGTGCGAGTGTGTGCGTGCGCGCGTGCGCGTGACGTGACGTGCGAGTGTGTGCGTGCGCGCGTGCTCGTGCGCGTGACGTGACGTGACGTGTGACGTGCGAGTGTGTGCGTGCGCGCGTGCGCGTGACGTGACGTGACGTGACGTGTGACGTGCGAGTGTGCGCGTGCACGTGACGTGACGTGACGTGTGACGTGCGAGTGTGTGCGTGCGCGCGTGCGCGTGACGTGACGTGACGTGACGTGTGACGTGCGAGTGTGTGCGTGCGCGCGTGCGCGTGACGTGACGTGACGTGCGAGTGTGTGCGTGCGCGCGTGCTCGTGCGCGTGCGCGTGACGTGACGTGACGTGTGACGTGCGCGTGACGTGTGACATATGACGTGCGTGTGCAGGGTGGCGCGGCCGGGCGAGCCGGGCTGGGTGGCGCGCGCGCGCGTGCCGCTGCCCTCCAACAAGGACTACGTGTACCGGCCCAAGTCCACGTGCGAGGTGGACATGTCGCGGGTGAGTCACCATCTGTGCCTACCATGTGTACTAGCTGCACTCGTATACTGCACCACGTGCTCACGCGCCTTGTCCGTTCCAGACGAGCAAGAAGAAGATGACGCGCTACGAGAAGCAGATGAAGCGCTTCATGGACCAGAAACGTATGAAGAGTGGGTCGCGCCGCGCCGTCGAGATCTCCATCGAGGGCCGCAAGATGGCGCTGTGACTTCACTACTTACTCTGTGTGCAATACATAACATACACACTACGGTGACGCGACGCAATGTGATTTTGTCTTAAGTCATAGGATAAGATAATGAACTGAATAAATTATGTGACAGGCGAACTACGCGCGTTATTTATTTATATTAACTACACTCGTGGACAAATTTAGAGGAACGCTAAAAAAAGGTTTAATATTTCATGTTGTAACTATCCTACATACTGGCCACAAATATTGTTAAATCCTATTTAAAAAACAATGTTTTGGAATTTATTATTTTAGTATTTCATTTGTTTTTTTCTGTAATTATTGCTTAATAAGCCTACAAAAATGTTTGCTAAGTTTGAATTTAAGTTTAAATTTAGTTATTGTTTTAATTTTTGCCTTGACTATCTTGTTAATCGTATTGAGGGTGAGTTGTTACTACAAATAAACTGAGAATGCCAGATCTAAACGCCACTCAAGTTGCTAGGGCTGTTACTTTAATTGAAACTGGGCACACCTATCAACATGTGGCCCAAACATTAGAAGTATCAAAATCCGTGGTTCACCGAGTTGTCAAGAGGTATCAGCAGACCGGACAGTATACGAGACTCGCAGAACAAGGACGAAAAAGGAAAACTGTGGCCAGAGATGACCGGTTCATCGTTACCAGTGTGCTTAGAAAGCGGACCTTAACTTCTTCTGAGGTGAGAACAAAGCTCCAAGAGGTTCGAGGAATTACGATAAGCACAAAAACTGTAAGAAGACTGAAATCATCAGGCATAAATTCCCACTTGCCTGCTAGAGGCCCTCTCTTCTCGCCCCACACCATCGAGTAGCTCGAGTAAATTTTGCTCGCAATCACGAATACTGGAATGACGAAGCTTAGAGTAAAGTGTTGTTCACAGACGAGTCCAGATTTTGCCTGAAGCCTGATGATGGAAGGATTAAAGTGTGGAGGCCCAGGAGAGAGGTACGCTCAGTGCAACATTATTGGAAAAGAGGCTTATGGTGGAGGGTCAGTTATGGTATGGGGAGGTATTTGTATGGGGGCACGTACGGAACTCTACGTCATTGAGAATGGGTCTCTAACAGCGATACGCTATGTAACTGAGATCTTGGAAGAAATTGTAATGCCATTTGCCCCTTTTATAGGGGATGGATTTGTTTTTATGCATGATAATGCACGTCCTCACACTGCGGCCGTAGTTTTCGAATACCTTCGTGCCGTGGAAATCAATGTTGTGGGGTGGCCAGCGCGCTCGCCCGACTTGAACCCTATAGAGCATGTATGGGATAAGTTTGGTAGACAAATTAAAAAAAGAAATCCTGTCCCAGCTAATCTGAGAGACCTTAAAAATGCTTTACTGGAAGAATGGACCGCAATCCCTCAAGATTTTATTGATAATCTGATTAGAGGTATGCCAATGCGACTGGAAGCAGTGCGAAGAGCTCGAGGGGGCAACACTAAATACTGACTGGAATCCACGCCATAGCCTTTTTTATGCACTATGAAAAAAATGTAATAAAAGTTAAGCATTAAAAATGTTTCTTCCTAGTTATTTTTTACTTTTTTTTAACTTGGTTCATTTTTGTCATTTTGATCATTTGGTTTTCGAGGTTTGCGATGCTAAATGATCGAATAATAAGTAAAAACTAAATTTATGAACTGAGCTGTTACCAATCATCATCATCATCTCAGCCTGATAATGTCCACTGCTGAATGTAGGCCTCCCTCATATGTCTCCACAATGGCCGATCTTGAGCTGCCTGCATCCAGTGCTTTCCTGCAGCTCTGATGATGTCATCTGTCCACCTAGTGGAAGGTCGTCCCACACTGCGTTTTCCTGTACGCTGTAGCTGTTACCAAACTGAACAAATATCCATAATATTTTATTCTAACCACACTTTTACTGCGTTCCTCTAAATTTGTCCATGAGTGTTTTATTAGAAACCAGAAGTGGAATTATATTTTTAAAAATATTATTTAAAAAGGAACTAAGACGTTCATGGGTTTTTATTACAGAAATCGGTCAATGGGTTATTTTAGAAGAAAAAACCGTGGAGTGCTATTAAATTTAAGGGTGAAAATTGGAGATAGGGGTGAAAATGCGCCCTTATCGGTTTTTTATTTAATATATCTCGCAAACGAAGCAGTACATATTTCGATATACTTAACATAAATAGAATTAAATTTACCCATCAGAAGATTTTAAGAAAAAAAAAAATATGGCAAAGAATTTAAAACAAAAACTTTTTAACAAAAAATTTAACTAACGAAAATAAGAAGATTTGAAAAGTAAAAATCAGTCAAAAACGTGCACTGGTGGACATAAGCCTCTTCTAGGATTTACACACTTGAGACACTGCGGTATTTAGGATAGTGAGATATGGTTTAGCTTTCCAAACACTACCCAGCCGAATCCGATTAGCGAGTAACTTATTAACGTTTGCTCCCTTTAATGAGTTACCACTTTTGATGTTTGACCTCTTTTGACGACTGACTTCTTTTGTTGACTGACCTCTTTTGACGACTGACTTCTTTTGATGACTGACCTCTTTTGACGACTGACCTCCTTTAACGAGTGACGAATGACCTAAAGGAGGTCATTTATTATTTCAATCAAATTGCGCGCTAAACCGAGTGATCTCTGACTTTACAAACATACAATTGACGGACATAACTTATAATCATATTTGGGATAACCATTGTCATCACCATGGGTCACACAAACTGTTTTCCCATATGGGGATCAAAGACGCGCAGTTGTAAACGGCGAGGTTACCACATAATCAACTGAACCAACCATTCAGTCAAATATCGTCTCATAGTCAACAAAAATAGATTTTTTTAGGCTAACTAAGCTGCAAGAAATATCCTGACATTAATATTTTATACTATTATTGAACATTTTGAATTAATTACTATTATTATTCAATTTTAAATATTAGTCAATATATATGTATGTATATTCTGATCTGTAATAATATATGCAGTTAATATTTCAATGATAATGAGATAAATATTTAAATTTGTACGCTTCATTGCAAAACATACAATACAATATACTTTATTGTACACTCAGACTAATTGTACACCATAAAATTACATTTTGCAGCTTAAATTACTAAGTTAAGGCTAGTACAATCCCCCCTCCTCGCCTCTGACGGCTAGCAGTGGGACTAAAACGTAGTGATTAGTTACTCTGTGGTAGTGATTAGTTACTCTGTGAGTGGGACGTTGTTTGCTCCGTGTTTAAAATTAATAAACCCGGTAAAAAGTCGTTGTCTCGGCTTGTGTATCTGTTTATGTGTCATTTGTAGTGTTTAGGATTATTATTCGTAAGTGATTTAACGTTTGTAAGTGTAATATAGTTCTAATTCTGGATTTATTTCGGTAAGTCATTTCGTTTATTTTCTTAGCAAAGAGGGTAGCAGGTATATCGTTCTGTCTTTTCATTTTTATCGTTTATTTTTAAGTTATTCATTGTAATTTGTTTGTTATCGTTAGTAATACATATAAAAATACGTTATATAAGTTTAATAAGATATGTCGAAATATAAAGGCCATCCTCCCGATAGCGAGGGGCCAATTTTTGCAACTCCAACATCTAAGCGATTATTTAGTGACATTTCACCTACTTTTGTGTCGCCTCAGGGAGCTAAACGTATGCAAACTGATAATCTAAGTAATGAGTCAAAGTGATAAGGACTATTGCTTGCGGAATACCTCGCGAAAATCAATGAATTAGCGAACGATCAGGGGTCTCGCATTAATGTAGCTAATAAGACGTCTATAATAGACATGACTCGGCGTCTTACTGGCATTGTCTCGTTATTGGCCATTAAATCTTCATGTAATGAAACTAAGTTAGCAAATATGGAAAGGCAGTTAGATAATGTTCAAAATAATAATAATAATAATAAAGCTATATTATCTCCACCACATAAAGCAATAAGTAGGTACAGTAGGTAAATAATATAAAAAACATACATTGAAGAGCTTAAATTATGTAGAGACTGGAGCCAGCACTAGGATTACCTGTGTTACCGGTCTCCAGCTCTCCAGCTGCCAGAACCAGGGCACAATTTTATGTACGTATTTACTTCTTAGCTGCCGTGTTATAACTTAAATGCCGTTATCTGACATCTGATCACGTTGTTACTTAATGACATTTTTGCTTATTTCACACGAGAAACATATATACTTAACGACTTTTGTTTTTAAATTATATCTAAAACTATTGAAGATATTAAAAATTCGTAAACACAGATCGATCGATTTTTTTTCTCATTAATATAGCATCAAAAGTTAAAAACGACCAGATGTCAGATAACGGCATTTAAGTTATAACACGGCAGTAAGGGTAGTAGTGTTACATGGTGCAGCAGTATAAGACAAAAAATACTTACTTAACTTAAATATATCTGATCTAATTTATTGGCCATTAGAAAGTGATTGAATGGGTGTTGTGTGTGTATATGTATGAGTGTGTGAGTGTTTTGTGTATGAGAGGGAGGGTGTGAAATTACTATTATAATATATTATTGTAAAGTTTGAGTAACATAGAACTATGAGATAAACTACGAAATAACCCTAATTAAGGCTTCGGTGGAATTATAGTCTAAGGGCTGGAGCCATTTAAAAACTTTGATTTTGCATTGATGTTTAGTTAAGGGATTAATTTGAAGAGCTTTGTTGGCCTTGTACTACACAAGTAAGGTCCTAGGAAACAGAAATATCTTTGTGCAAAAGTTGAGTGGCATGTGTGAGATGTACATACGATGTGTTTGCGTCTTTTATTAATCAACAAACATTATCGTGTGGGCAAAAAACATGTGGGTCAAAACCAACGTATGCGGACCAGTTGAAACTTCGTATACCACCTAAGTCGGCAGCGCCAGTGCAGTCTCGACCACCTCTGCCGTGCGTTGTCGCTTACCCGACAACTGAACGATCAGCTGATTTCGCGTCATCTTCCGCCACTAAACAAGCTTTAATGAAAGCAATAAAACCTAGTGACGACGGTTTTCAGATCGTCGGCATTAAGAAGACAGCAAAGTCAGGTGTCGTGTTACGTGTCGCTAACGAAAAGCAACTACCTACAAAAACGTAGGTAGGGTCACAATGGCTAATTTAGTGTTAGGTCAATTAAATCTCCACAATGATAGGGTTGCTACATCAGAATTAGACCGATTAGTTATAAAACACAAGTTAGATATCGTTTTAGTTCAGGAACAGTATCAGAACGCGCACTTTCGTAGGAAGGTAGTACAACATAACAACAGAGCACGAGCTGGGATATACGTCGCGAATTCTAATTTTACAATAACGGCACTTTCCGATCTAATGACGTCACACTGTGCCGTTGCAGAAGTTACATCCTTATCCTTATGTCGTGAGCTGTTACTTTCAATATTCCGATCCTGTCACTCCTTATCTTCACCATCTTCGCCACGTCTTGCGGTCTCTCGCAGGCCACAAGATTATCATAGGCGCAGACGTCAATGCTTCTTCAGTTCTTTGGTATGGCAAACATAGGTCCAGTGATAGGGACCGTCGTTGTGCGGTCGAGGATTTCATTGCAGAAATGAACCTCTCTATACATAACACCCCCGATGCACCACCAACTTTTTGCAGCCCAATGGGCGAGTCTTCTATTGACGTCACACTTTCTTGTGGAGGCGTTCGCATTGATAGGTGGCGTGTCCTGCCGGATGCATCGTGTAGTGATCATCGTTTATGGCTTTTCTTCTGGATTTGCACGGGATCCTTATAGAAGTGCCGGCAACTTCAGATATAAGAGTGTGGCGTACGCATGCCGCGTACAACACCGGAGCACCCGCAGCCCTAAAAATCATCAACGTGCATCCGCTCGCGACGCGCTACATCAGCCGACTACGATGCAAGTTACAGAGCCAAGCAATTTATACGTGGCATATTTATACGTCGACGACGGTGCCGTCTGGTGGCGAATAGCAACTCCAATCTCAACACACGCTGATTGGTTCCCGCCAAAAATATATCTGTAATCTTAAAGCTAAATGTAAATACGCATCGTGATTGGCCAATGTTCAGATATCGCTCCTGTAATGTTTAGATGTTGCGTGACCTTATTTGTGTATAAAGATCGATCAAATTTGTAAATAAATCAGGTCAGTATTGTACCTCGAAACGTCTTTACTTTACCATACTAGCGACGGTCTAAGGGCTCTCAGCCCATCCGGTCTAGTTCTTCAAACCCTACCTACTCTTACTAGCGACGGTCTAAGGGCTATCATACCCGTCCGGTCTAGTGGTTCGAATTACCGACCTCTAGGGTCAGCGACCTCACACTGATCCTAAATTGGTGACCCCTACAAACCCTATCCAAGACGTTTGAACACATCCGCATCATCGCTCAAGTTACCAGCGTATTACCTACTATCCAGCTGACTGCGTGTATCTACATAACACGTTAGGTTAGGTTCTCTAAGGCCAAAATGGAGATAAACCCCAGGGACCTGGGGATATTGTCGGGCCTCCGATGCAAGCCCACCCAAACAGGTGCGCGCTTGTTGGAGGTCCCCGGCAGCACTGCGGGCGAAAAAGCCGACTCCTTTCTCCTCTTTCTTTTTTCTCCCAACAAAAAAGTACAAAATATACGGAATTCTATTAAAAAATACAAATTATGTGTCAAATAGGGTGTTTTATTCCTCGGGGCGCAGCCAAGAGGGTGTCTAATGTCAATACTAGTCCTAAACTATCATAAAACAACACAAAACCAAAAAAGTTTTCGTCTAGGACAAAGATCGGTTAGGTTAGGTTAGAAGTGGGCCGTGGAACAATGCCTGCTCGTTCTGAACCAGGGTGTCGCGCACACGTGCGTGCGTCAGCAGGGCGGGTCAATAGTTGACCTGACTTTTGCGAGCCCTGCACTGGCACGCCGAGTCCTAGACTGGCGCCTCATCGAGGAGGTGGAGACGTTGTCGGACCACCTTTACATCCGGTTTGACGTCTCCGCCCAGACCTCTGGCGTCCCAGTCAGAGCGGCCCCTGGTAGGAACAGTCCGCGTTGGGCATTGAAACATTTGGATCGGGAGGCGCTCCTGGAGGCCTCCATCGCTCAGGCCTGGGGTGAAGCCCCGGACAGGCCTGACGACATCGAGGTGGAGGCCGAGTGGTTCCAGGAAGCGATGACGCAAATATGCGACGCGGCGATGCCTCGGGTTCGCACTAGACCTGCGAGGCGCCAGGTGTACTGGTGGACGGAAGACATCGCTCATTTACGGAGCGATTGTGTGGTGGCCCGTCGCCAGTACACCAGGTACCGCAGAAGGCGTCGCCGCCCTCCCGATGCTATGGCCAGGGAGGCAGAGCTATACGAGGTGTATAGAGCGGCCAAGAAGGCCCTACAACTGGCAATCAAGCGGGCCAAAGTTCAGGCCCGCGAAGAGTTGCTGGCGACTCTGGACCGAGATCCCTGGGGACGCCCATACCGCATGGTAAGGGGCAAACTCCGCCCTTGGGCGCCCCCGCTGTCCCAGAGTCTCCAGCCCCAGTTGTTGGAGGAGGTAGTGGTCGCTCTGTTCCCTGACAGGCCGGAGCACCCTCCTCCGCCAATGGTTCTGCCTTCCATGGCTTCCAACGCGGACAACGACGACGTGCCCGAAGTGACCCGGGTAGAGTTGCAGTCAGCGGTGCAACGGCTGAAAGCCAAGAACACCGCCCCAGGGCCCGACGGCATTCCAGGCCGAGCGTGGGTCCTGGCAATTCAGGAGCTAGGGCCCCGACTGTTAGGACTCCTCAGTGCTTGCTTAGAGGAGGGCCGGTTTCCGATGTTGTGGAAAACCAGTAAGATGGTCCTCCTCAAAAAGGAGGGGCGCCCGGCGGACTCTCCGTCCGCCTACCGGCCCATAGTGTTGCTGGACGAGGTGGCGAAACTCTTCGAGAGAGTCATCGCGGACCGCCTCGTCGCACATCTCAGTGCAGTGGGTCCGGATCTGGCGGACAACCAATATGGTTTCCGCCAAGGGCGCTCCACCGTGCACGCAATTCTGCGTGTGAGGAGCCTGGCGGAGGAAGCATTTTCCCGGGGCGAGGTGGTGCTGGCGGTGTCACTCGATATCGCCAACGCGTTTAACACCTTGCCTTGGAGTTGCGTAAGGGAGGCACTCGCGTACCATCGAGTGCCGACCTACCTCCGCCGCATCGTCGGGGCTTACCTTAGTGATAGAGCGGTGATCTACCCGGGTCAGGCCGGTTGGGGTCGGCGACCCATGTCGTGCGGTGTTCCACAGGGATCGGTGCTGGGGCCGCTCCTGTGGATCATCGGATATGACTGGGCGTTACGAGGTGTATTTCTCCCGGGTGTCGTCGTGACTTGTTATGCTGACAACACCCTGGTGACGGCGCGCGGAAAGGATTTTCGTCGCGCCTCAATAATAGCGACGGCTGGTGTCGCACAGGTCGTTAGTAGGATCCGGCGGTTGGGCCTCGAGGTGGCTCTGAGTAAGTCGGAGGCCGTGTGTTTTCACGGCCCCCGAAACGGACCACCTCCGGGCTCTCATATCATGGTGGGAGGTGTTCGCATCGGCGTCGAGTCGACACTTAAATACCTTGGTCTTGTCCTCGATAGCCGGTGGAACTTTAGGGAACATTTCCGTCGTTTGGCCCCCAAACTTATGGGCGCCGCGGGCGCGCTCTCGCGGCTCTTGCCCAATCTTGGTTGTCCGAACGCCTCCTGCCGGAGGCTCTACGCGGGAATCGTGCGGTCAATGGCCCTATATGGAGCTCCCATTTGGGCCGGGAACCTGGCGGCCGATAACGTTGCGTCTCTGCGCAAACCACAGCGCGCAATGGCCGTCAGGATTATCCGAGGGTACCGCACGGTCTCGTTTGAGGCGGCGAGCCTCCTCGCCGGATCCCCCCCCTGGGATCTGGAGGCAAAGGTCCTTGCGTCAATGTTTTGTTGGCGCGAGGATGCGTTGGCGCAGGGCCTGCTTCCGCTGCCCCGAGAGGTCGGGGCACAGAGGTCCCAGCTCCGCACCATAATGGTGGAGGAGTGGGGAGCACGACTTGTGCGACCAAGTGCCGGGCACGCCGCGATTGCGGCGGTAAGTCCCGTGCTCAAAGAGTGGCTGAAGAGGCGTCACGGCGCCCTCACTTTCCGGCTGACGCAGGTACTGACGAGGCACGGATGCTTCGGGAAGTACCTGTGTCGTATAGGCCGGGAGCAGACGCCCGAGTGTCATCACTGCGGGAACTGCCCCGAGGACACGGCGGTCCACACGCTGGTGGAGTGTCCAGCGTGGGCGGGGCAGCGCGGCGTCCTTGGTGCAGCAATAGGGGTGGGCAGCGTCTCGCTCTCCTCCATGGTACTTGCCATGGTCGGGAGCGAGGTTGCCTGGAACTCCGTCACCTCCTTCTGTGAGGAGGTGATGCTCGCCAAGCTCCTTGCCTGTGAGACCGGTGAGTCCGACATAACCACCCACCGACGCCCAGGTGGGTGGTATGCGTAACGCATTTTTACCACGTAAAAAAAAAAAAAGGTTAGGTTAGGTTAGGTTAGGTTGGCGCGTATGGTGGAAGCAGTCGATGCCATACGCACCATTGCCCGCGCCTCCAAGAATTTGAAGGGCACTAGCCAGAAGGGGCTGAAGGACGCCGCAACCACCATCGCCGATGCGGCCGAGGCCCTCCTGAGCCGCACCGTCACTGGGGAGGCCAAGCGACTGCAGAGGGAGAATGCCCGCCTGGCTGCTCAGGTCAAGGAGCTCCGAGAGGAGCAAGAGCTCCTGAGGGCGGATATAATAATAATAATAATAATAATAGTTTATTCATAAAACACAAATGCAATACATTTACAATAGATAGTAAATTTAAAACTAAGTACAAAAATAATGTTTGCCTGAACTAGGTAAACCTGTGCCTCAGGCGAAAGAGTACTAGCATTATAAATTAACAGCGGAATATTTTCTAAGAAGGTATTATGTTACAATGATAAACTTATTCTATTCTAATCATAATAACTAGGAACCTTATTTATTTTGTTACTTTAAGTAACTCCTCTGTTTCATCGTAAGACATGTTATGTAAATAATTATGTACAATTTTCTTACATTTAGAGTAACTTAATTCATAAAGGTTAATGGATTTATTTAATCTATTATACAAAAATGGCCCTAAGAATGTAAAAAATCTATCTGTGAATATATGTTTTGAGGTCGACAGTGAGTCACACACAATATCTTTCCGTCTTTTGTTAGTAATTTCAGCATTATAGGTAAGCATTCTATGTTGTTTTAATATTATGTGCAATATGAACAGTTGGCGGACAGTCAACATTTTGCAGGATTTATATAATAGATTTGTAGGAAATAAAAAGGGATGAGAGTGGGCTACTTTTAACACAGCTCTCTGGGCTCGTTCAAGAGGCAGTATGTTTGTTTTCAAAGATCCACCCCACGAGGTTATACAGTACTGGATAATAGATTGGCATAATGCCATATAAACTTGTGAAATTAACTTAGTATCTGCAAACGTTCTTAGTATTTTAAATACATATATCAATTTTCGGACTCTTTGGACCAAATTATCAATTTGATGTTTAAAGGAAAGGTTTTCGTCTATTGTTACGCCGAGATATTTGATATTACTTACTTTGAGGATGATAGGACAGTTACACATGTTGACTGTTCGGTTTATACAATGGTGAGCATATAATTGAGGGTTAATAGGACTCTGGGGAAACTTACGCATTGAGAAGTGAATAAATTTAGTCTTGTCGGCATTTAATGTTAGTAAATTGCGCTGCAACCAGTTATTCACAGTATCAAAACCTTTTTGAGCGTTCTTGTACAGTTCGTCTTTGTTTTTGGCGGTAAAAATTAAGGCGGTATCATCAGCAAATGATATTATTTTACCATGTTCTATTTTAATATTACAGAGATCGTTGATATAGATTAAAAATAAAGTAGGGCCTAAGATGCTGCCCTGCGGTACCCCAAAACTTGTGTTTTTTAAATCCTCGCTTATGCAATTTTCTATTTTAACGCATTGACACCGACCTTTTAAATAGTCCCTAAAAAGTTTCAATTGCGTACCCCTTACTCCTAGTGCCTCTAGTTTGTTTAGAAGCCTAGGAATAGATACCGTATCGAAAGCTTTGGCTAGATCAAGGAAAATTCCTAAAGTTTGGTTCCCATCACCAAGTTGTTGTGTGACATAGTTAGTAAGGCCATGTACCGCATCTGAAGTAGATAATTTCTTTCTAAAGCCAAACTGACAGGGTGAGAGTAGATGATTTTTCTCAAGGTAATTAATTAGTCTATTATTAATAATCTTTTCTAATATTTTGGAAATTGAAGGCAGTAAAGATATAGGTCTATAGTTGACAACTACATCTTTGTTACCGGATTTAAATAAAGGTACAACAATCGCCTTTTTTAAACATTTAGGAAAAATTCCTTCCGAAAGACAGAGCCGAAATATATATGTTAAGGGAGGTATAAGTATGTGCTTAAAAAGTTTAAGGATTTTATTATTTATATTATCCCAGCCAGCTGCGCAATTGTCCTTCAACCCAGAGATGATGCGTGCTATTTCTTGTTCATCAGTGTCAAGTATAACTAAGGATTTCAAAGTTGATTTTTTTAAGTACGGTTCATGATAAGGTGTAGATGTGTGGTTGCAATTATTTTGTTCCTGAATTTGTTCAGCAAGATTTTTTCCCACATTTGTGAAATACTTATTTACGTTGTTAACTGACAGAAGGGGAGAAGAATTCTGAAGCAGTAAACTCGAATATGATTCACGCTGTTCAGATGTGTAAGTAACGTTTTTAATATGTTTCCATATTCGTTTGGTATTATTTTCTGCTCTTTGTAATTCAATTTTATCATAATTAATTTTTAATTTCTTTAAAAGATTGTTGCAGAAATTCCGGTACCTCTTATAGGTGACTTGAAGTATTAAATTACCAGGGCTTTGTTTGGACCTTTGATGAAGCTTATCCCTGTGTCTTATACAACGAATTAGTCCAGGAGTAATCCAAGGTTTTATATTTACCTGTTTCTTGTTAACAGGTACTATCGTTGTATTTTGTAATATGACGTTCTGAACATTGTTTATTAAAAACGATAATGACACATTTGCGTCAGCAGAATTATAAACTGGGCTAAAATCAATATTGCGTAAATCATGTTCGAGTTTGTTTATGTTTAATTTCGATCTAGTCTGTGGACGATTTCGCTTAGGCAGCGCTAAATTTACGTTTAGTAGGACAGCGTGGTGGTCAGTGATAGTTGAGTTAGTAACAAGTGTGATATACCGTAGGCCTGTTTTAATCATCATATGATCGAGACATGAACCTGTCTGATGCGTAGGCAATGTGTGTCCCGAAAGTAGGCCATGATATGAGCATAGGTTAAGGTATTCCTGAGTTCCTGTATCGCAATTTTCAGACCCAATATTTATATTTAAATCCCCTGTTAGTATGATGTTTTTGTAAGAATTTAATGATTGGAGTGTCTGGTTCAGGAAAAAGTTAAAGGAGTCTAAGTTTTTAATGGAAGGAGATCTGTACATAGCGATGATTGCTATATTTGTGCCAATTTTGGCAATAAGACAATTACAGTCTTGAAATTTTGGCTCTTCAATTTTTACCCTTAGAGATTCTTTCGTATAGATTATAACACCATCGTTCTGATTGTGGTTTACTTTACTATAGTACGAATTGTACCCCGACATCACAGGGACGTTGTTATGCCGGCTAGATAGCCAGCACTCCGTTAACACTATTATATCACAATTAAAGTTAAGCCTCTGTTGAAAAACGTTTAAACTGTTTATATTCTTATAAACACTTCTAATATTTTGTGTTAGTATAGTTAAAGATTTTTGATATTTGGAGAGATACTGTTTGCAGTCCTCAACCTCACATGACTTCGATTCAGATACAAATAAATTATCTATTTCCGTAATTAAGTTAATATCCATAGTATATTACAAGTTTTAGTTCTGAAATACAAGCAGGTATGTGGCGCTCCTAGGCGCCTTCATAGTTGACAGAGTTAATATACCTGTATTCGGCAGCTTTCCTGGCGGGGCAGTCGGTTTCTCCTGTTTTGTGGTTGGTCGGTTTCTTGAAGCGCAGGCAAGTTGCGCATTTAGGTGGGTTTGTTTTGCTTGTACATTCCTGAATTGAGTGACCTGATTCACCACAGTGACCGCAGGTAGGCGTCAGGGCTTTGCATGTTTTAGCCGCATGGCCATATTGTTGGCATTTGTAACATCGAGTTACAAGTGTGAAATCCCTTACCGGGCAAGAAGTCCAATTAATAAATAATCTGTCCTGTGTGATAAGAGCTTTGCGTATTTCGGCTGGTACTTCAATAATGAAGTTGCAGATGTCCGCGTTTTTCCTACCCGATTTGTGGCTGAGTTTTATTGAGCTCAAAAAGGAATCTCTTGTCAAAGTAGGGAATTTTTCTGCCAAGTTTTGCTCAAACATACATTTGTAAACCTCATTCTCGTTCATTGATGTAGGGACTCCGAGGACTATAATGCGTGGTTTGCGCTTATGGGGCTCATCAATGTTAAGGTCCGAGGTAGTGAGTGTTTGTTTTAGTTTATTCAGGTCATCTTTGGTTTCAGTGCTAATGATTACACCTCCATTCCTGGTTTTACGGACCCCACGAACTTTTAATTTCATATTTTCAGGGCAGATTATTTTCTGGACCATGTTTTTGGTGTCATCACTGGTCTTTGAATTGTCGTTAGGGTAAACTGCTACCGAACTAAATTGGCTTGGTCTTACAAAGCTGTTTGATCCCTTCTTCACCATATCCGCAAAAGATGGATTCGCAGTAGGTTGCTTCGCATAGGACTCTTGTATTGTCTGCTTAATCTCACTTAAGCAATTGTATTCTTCCTTTAGAGCTTGAATAGATGTAAGGGCTTGAAGATATTTGTACTTATTAGACTGGTAAAGTATACTCATTTGTCCAGTCCTATGGGAAATTTTACGGCATAGAGTATGTATTTTTAATTTCTGCTCACTATTTAGTTTGCCCTCAGAAGCAATAGTACAGACTTCACTTAAGCACTTGTCAATACCTTCCAGCCAGTTCTGTAGATCCGGGGTTGTCATTATTTCTATTGTACTTTCTCGAATTTGAGGTGACGTCGGCGGAGGGGTGGGCCGTGCTAACCCGCTCAGGTTAAGGGGGTTGCGTTCCATGATAGCGTTTTAATTGTCACACTAATTGTTTTTAAAACATTGTCTTTAACAAATAAATAATAACATCACGTATAATGCACAGTACACTAAAAAGTACTAAACTAGGTCACTATTTATACTATTGTTAATTTAATCATAAATTTAAATTATACACGTCTGTATGCGTCAACAGTCTATATGATGAATGATATGCAGAAGTTGAACCGGGAGCGCCCGATGGCAGGAAAAGCCCCGGCCACTGAACCTGTCGCGGAGTCAGAACTGGCTCTCTTAGTGCAGAGGGAACTGGCAAGTTTCAATGCCAGGTTCTCTGTGCTGGAGGGCCGGCTTCTCCGCCCGCCCTTGGCAGCGGACTGACCTAGAGCGGTCCCCCCTCCTCCGGTGGCAAAGACGTTCGCGGCTGTCGTCTCCCGACCGGCCGGCGCTGGCACCTCCAAGCCAGCTAGTGTTACCGCCTCCAAACCTGCTGGTGCTGCCGCATCAAAACCCCGAAAGGTCCCGGTGGCAGTAGGCTCATCGTCGCAAGCCGTTAAAGCTGGAACCGCCGCTCCGGCAGACCCAAAGCCCAATGAGGGCGAATGGGAAACTGTCGGAGCCAAGAAGAAGGCCAAACGCGCGGCCAAGAAGAAGGCTCGGCGTGCCAAGCAAAAAGCTGCTAAGCAGCTCAAGGCAGCGAAGCTTCGCGTCCCTCGGTCGGCTGCAGTAGTACTTACGCTGCAGCCGGCAGCCATCCAGAGGGGCGCCACGTACGCCGAGCTTCTCGCGAAGGCGAAAGCGAAGATTAACCCCCGGGACCTGGGTATACTATCGGGCTTACGGTGTAAGCCCACCCAAACTGGTGCGCGCCTCTTGGAGATCCCCGGCACCACAGCAGGAGAAAAGGCCGACACCCTCGCGGTCAAACTCCGGGAACTCTTCCCGGAGGAGGATGTCCGTGTGACCAGGCCCACCAAGACCGCAGACGTTCGCCTCTCAGGCCTCGATGACTCTGTCGTGGCCCAAGAGGTGGTCGACGCCGTCGCAAAGGCGGGCGACTGTGCCCCTGCTTTAGTCCGTGCGGGCACGACCCGCGCGGGTCGCAACGGCATGGGCACAGTTGTAGTGTCGTGCCCCGTGGCGGCGGCCAAAAAGGTGGCTGACGGGAAGAGGTTGTTGGTGGGCTGGGTGTCGGTCCAAGTGAAACTTCTACAGGACAGACCTGCAAGGTGCTTCAGGTGCCTAATGACTGGGCACTTGGGAGTGCAGTGCACGTCCCAGGTTGATCGCAGCGATTGCTGCTATCGCTGCGGACAGCAGGGACACAAAGCGGGCACCTGCTCAGAGGCTCCCCGCTGTGCGCTTTGCTCCACAGCAGGTAAGCCGGCGGATCACAGGTTGGGCACAAAAGCCTGTGTCGCGCCGGCAGTCAAACCAAAGGGCAAAGCCCCGGCGGGTGAGGCCTCCAAGAAGACCAAAGCGGCTGCTGCAAATGTTTCGCGCGCTCCAGTGGAGGAAACGGAAATAGACCTTCAATAATGGCCCATCTCCGTTTCCTCCAAGGGAATATTAACCACTGTGCCAGGGCTCAGGATCTCCTCCTGCAGACCATGGCGCAGTGGCAAATCAGTGTTGCCGTTGTGGCCGAGCCGTATTTCGTCCCCACCCGGGATGACTGGGTGGGTGACCTGGACGGCTCGGTCACCATTGTGTTGTCTGCGGCTGCCGGAGCCCCGTCCCTTAACACCATCTCGAGGGAACGGGGCTGCGTTGCTGTTCGTCTTGGGGAGGTGGCCGTCGTAGGGAATACTTTTCCCCCAACCGTTCTCTCGCCGACTTTGAGGGCTTCCTCAACATCTTGGGCACCGTCGTCGCTCGATGCCAACCTCACCCGGTTCTCGTCCTCGGGGACTTCAATGCCAAATCCACGGCTTGGGGTTCCCCGGCTACGGACGTAAGGGGTGGGGTACTCGAGGAGTGGGCCGTGGAACAAGGCCTGCTCGTTCAGAACCAGGGTGCCGCGCACACGTGCGTGCGACAGCAGGGCGGGTCGGTTGTGGACCTTACTTTTGCGAGCCCTGCACTAGCACGCCGTGTCCTGGACTGGCGCGTCATCGAGGAGGTGGAGACGTTGTCGGACCATCTCTATATCCGGTTTGACGTCTCCGCCCAGACCTCTGGCGTCCCAGTCAGAGCGGCCCCTGGGAGGAACAGTCCGCGTTGGGCATTGAAACATTTGGATCGGGAGGCGCTCCTGGAGGCCTCCATCGCTCAGGCCTGGGGTGAAGCACCGGACAGGCCTGACGACATCGAGGTGGAGGCCGAGTGGTTTCAGGAAGCGATGACGCAAATATGCGATGCGGCGATGCCTCGGGTTCGCACTAGACCTGCGAGGCGTCAGGTGTACTGGTGGACGGAAGACATCGCTCTTTTACGGAGCGACTGTGTGGTGGCCCGTCGCCAGTACACCAGGTACCGCAGAAGGCGTCGCCGCCCTCCCGATGCCATGGCCAGGGAGGCAGAGCTATACGAGGTTTATAGAGCGGCCAAGAAGGCCCTGCAACTGGCAATCAAGCGGGCCAAGGTTCAGGCCCGCGAAGAGTTGCTGGCGACTCTGGACCGAGATCCCTGGGGACGCCCTTACCGCATGGTAAGGGGCAAACTCCGCCCTTGGGCGCCCCCTCTGTCCCAGAGTCTCCAGCCCCAGTTGTTGGAGGAGGTGGTGGTCGCTCTGTTCCCTAACAGGCCGGAGCACCCTCCTCCACCTATGGTTCTGCCTTCCATGGCTTCCAACGCGGACAACGGCGACGTGCCCGAAGTGACCCGGGTAGAGTTACAATCGGCCGTGCAACGGCTTAAAGCCAAGAACACCGCTCCGGGACCCGACGGTATTCCAGGCCGTGCGTGGGTCCTGGCAATTCAGGAGTTAGGGCCCCGACTGTTAGGGCTCCTCAGTGCTTGTTTGGAGGAGGGCCGGTTTCCGCTGCCGTGGAAAACTGGCAAGATGGTCCTCCTCAAAAAGGAGGGGCGCCCGGCGGACTCTCCGTCCGCCTACCGGCCCATAGTGTTGCTGGACGAGGTGGCAAAACTCTTCGAGAGAGTAATCGCGGACCGCCTCGTCGCACACCTTAGTGCAGTGGGTCCGGATCTGGCGGAAAACCAATATGGTTTTCGCCAAGGGCGCTCCACCGTGCACGCAATCATGCGTGTGAGGAGCCTGGCGGAGGTAGCATTGTCCCAGGGTGGGGAGGCACTCGCGTACCATCGAGTGCCGACCTACCTCCGCCGCATCGTCGGGGCTTACCTGAATGAAAGAGCGGTGATCTACCCGGGTCAGGCCGGTTGGGGACGGCGAACTATGTCATGCGGTGTTCCACAGGGATCGGTGCTGGGGCCGCTCCTGTGGAACATCGGATATGACTGGGTGTTGCGCGGCATACTTCTCCCGGGTGTCGTCGTGACTTGTTATGCCGATGACACCCTGGTAACGGCGCGTGGGAAGGATTTCCGTCGCTGGTGTCGCACAGGTCGTTGGTAGGATCCGACGGTTGGGCCTCGAGGTGGCTCTGAGCAAGTCGGAGGCCGTGTGTTTTCACTGCCCCCGAAACAGACCACCTCCGGGCTCTTATATTATGGTGGGAGGTGTTCGCATCGGCGTCGAGTCGACACTTAAATACCTTGGTCTTGTCCTCGATAGCCGGTGGAACTTTAGGGAACATTTCCGACGTTTGGCCCCCAAACTTATGGGCGCCGCGGGTGCTCTCTCACGGCTCTTGCCCAATCTTAGGGGTCCGAACGCCTCCTGCCGGAGGCTCTACGCGGGAATCGTGCGGTCAATGGCCCTATATGGAGCTCCCATTTGGGCCGATAACCTGGCGGCTGATAACATTGCGGCAGCGCGCAATGGCCGTCAGGATTATCCGTGGGTACCGCACGGTCTCGTTTGAGGCGGCGAGCCTCCTCGCCGGATCCCCCCCCTGGGACCTGGAGGCAAAGGTCCTTGCGTCAATGTTTCGTTGGCGCGAGGATGCGTTGGCGCAGGGCTTGCTTCCGCTGTCCCGAGAGGTCGGGGCACATAGGTCCCAGCTCCGCACCATAATGGTAGAGGAGTGGGGGGCACGACTTGTGCGACCCAGTGCCGGGCACGCCGCGATAGCGGCGGTAAGTCCTGTGCTCAAGGAGTGGCTGGAGAGGCGTCACGGCGCCCTCACTTTCCGGCTGACGCAGGTACTGACGGGGCACGGATGCATTGGGAAGTACCTGTGTCGTATAGGCCGGGAGCAGACGCCCGAGTGTCATCACTGCGGGAACTGCCCCGAGGACACGGCGGTCCATACGCTGGTGGAGTGTCCAGCGTGGGCGGGGCAGCGTGGCGACCTTGGTGCAGCAATAGGGGTGGGCAGCGTCTCGCTCTCTTCCGTGGTACTTGCCATGGTTGGGAGCGGGGCTGCCTGGAACTCCGTCACCTCCTTCTGCGAAGAGGTGATGCTCGCCAAGGAGCTAGCGGAAAGGGAGAGGGAAATAACAACCACCCTCCCCTCCCGCAGAAGACGCAACGGGCGTCGGAGGGCGCGAGACCAGGATCTCCGGCCACCATGAGCGACGGCCTGCGGGCGACGACCTTGGGCAGTTGTCGCCAGCAGGCCCGAGAGGAAGGCGCGCAGGTGTTCCGTGCGCGCCTTTCGTGAGGGAGGGCTGAGACCTGCCGGGGATGCGGAAGAATGCGCGAGCGTCCTCGTGTCCCCGGCGATAGGTCGTCTGAAGGAACACCGTGGCTTTTTAGTCGGTATGCCGGTCTCCTTGCCTGTGAGACCGGTGAGTCCGACATAACCAGCCACCCGGTATACGGGTGGTATGCGTAACGCATTTTTACCACGTTAAAAAAAAAAAAAAAAAAAGGTTAGGTTAGGTTAGGTTAGGTTAGGTTAGGTTCCCCCCCGAAAGAGTTCTCGCCTTGCCGTGGCGGGGGGGCTCAGTAGCCACGTGGACCGACGTCCACGGTGAAGCTAAGAGGAACTCACTCGTAAACCCGACCCGTTGGTGTCGGGGACGAGGGCCGCCACTTCTCGCGAGGTGGGGGCTGCGAGGTAGAAAACCTCTATAAAAAATTACCCGCGGGCGGGCCCGTCGTATCTATACGCTGGGCACGCAACGGTACCATCTCGTAAGACCGACCCGTAGGCGTCGGGGACGAGGGCTGCCACCTTCCGAGGTGGGGGCCGCGAGGAAGAAAACCTCTATAAAAAATTACCCATGGGCGGGCCCGGCGTATTTTCGCTGGGCAGACGATGAGAAGACAGCCTGTCCTCTCGTTGTCACTGCTGTCGTGGGCGACGAACTGGTCTCTGACCATAAGTCGGCCAACTCGTAGACCGACCCGTAGGCGTCGGGGACGAGGGCCGCCTCCTCTCGAGGAGGGGGCCGCGAGGAAGAAAACCTCTATAAAAAATCACTCCTAATCCCGTGCTCGACTGTGGCCAGGGGATGCGAGGCAGGGGGGTATCCTGTCGTCAGCAGTCCCTCACCCCGAAGTATGCCGGCTCGCTGCGGGGTGAGTGTAGTAAGGCGGAGGGCTGGAGCAGGGAGCTCACCCTGGGTAATAAAAAGTAATTTAGTATGGCTTCTTTTAAAAATACCGTGTCTCCACGCCTCGGGGGACGAGGCCAAATCTTTGGCCAAGCCAAAGAAGGGCAAAGGCCAAGGTGCACTCACGCACGGTAAGTGCGTGGGCCTACACAAGGCCCGCAAGGAGGTGGCCGAGGCGCAGCGTGCTGCCGATAGAGCGTTGGCGGAGGCGGAGGCGTAACGCCGGATCGCCGAAGTAACGAAGAGGGTGTCGGTGTCGCGCCTGTCTGACACCTCAGACACCGACGTCGAGGGCCTGTCGGCAGTGGCGCTTAAGGCGCGTATGGCGGAAGCAGTCGACGCCATACGCACCATTGCCCGCGCCTCAAAGAATTTGAAAGGCACCAGCCAGAAGGGGCTGAAGGACGCCGCAGCCACCATCGCCGATGCGGCCGAGGCACTGATGAACCGCACCGTCACTGGAGAGGCCAAGCGACTGCAGAGGGAGAATGCCCGCCTGGCCGCTCAGGTCAAGGAGCTCCGAGAGGAGCAAGAGCTCCTGAGGGCGGATATGCAGAAGTTGAGCCGTGAGCGCCCGATGGCAGCCACCGAACCTGTCGCGGAGTCAGAGCTGGCTCTCTTAGTACAGAGGGAACTGGCAAGTTTCAATGCCAGGTTCTTTGTGCTGGAGGGCCGGCTCCTCCGCCCGCCCTTGGCAGCGGACCGACCTAGAGCGGCCCTCCCTCCTCAGGCGGCAAAGACGTTCGCGGCTGTCGTCTCCCAACCGGCTGTCGCTAGCACCTCCAAACCGACTAGTGTTGCCGCCGCCTCCAAACCTAAAAAGGTCTCGGGGGCAGGAAGTTCTGGCGCAACGAAGAAAAGTGCGCCTTCGCAAGCTGCTCCGGCTGGAAACAAAGCTCCGGCAGTCCCTAAGCCCAGTGGGGGTGAATGGGAAACTGTCGGAGCCAAGAAGAAGGCCAAACAGGCGGCAAAGAAGAAAGCTCGGCGTGCGAAGCAAAAAGCCGCCAAGCAGCTCAAGGCAGCCAAGCTTCGCGTCCCTCGGTCGGCAGCAGTCGTACTCACGCTGCAGCCGGCAGCCATCCAGAGGGGCGCCACGTACGCCGAGCTATTGGCAAAAGCGAAGACGGCAATTAACCCACGGGACCTGGGGATAACATCAGGCCTGAGGTGTAAGCCCACCCAAACCGGAGCGCGCCTGTTGGAGATCCCAGGTACAACTGCAGGCGAAAAGGCTGACACCCTCGCGGGTAAACTTCGGGAGCTCTTCCCGGAGGAAGATGTCCGCGTGACCAGGCCCACCAAGACCGCAGACCTTCGCTTGTCGGGCCTCGACGACTCCGTCGTGGCCCAAGAAGTGGTGACTTCAAAGAATTACAAAATCTTGTTGGCCCTATAGCTCGATGGTACCAAGTTCGAACTTCTACCTAAATCAAGTTTGTGGTACTTTTTTGTTGCTGATTTTTATATTAATCCTTAATCTTCGTAATAGGTATTTCCTCACACGTACGACTAGGTTGTGGAATGAGCTCTCGGAGCTCAAGGAGTTATAAGTTTCTAAAGGGTCGGCAACGCGCGAGTGATACCCCTGGTGTTGCAAGCGTCCATAGGCTACATACTACTGCTAACCATCAGTCGGGCCGTATACTTGTTTGCCACCTTAGTAGAATAAAAAAAAGTTATTACAATTTTTTTATAATAATAATTCCAAAGCAAGTATGTAATTTTCTTAGTCGGGCAATTAATTACGGGATTACTAAATGTTAAATGGCGTAATGGATATAGTACTGCTTTCATAATACGATGGTACCAGGTTCGAATTCTAGTATACCTTCCACTTTTTGTATTATTTTTTATGTTAGTTTTGGAATATTTATAACCATATATCTTGAACAAGACTTCTTTGTTGATGACTTTGATTATATAACACACTAGTTGTTGCCCGCGGCTTCGCCCGCGTAGATATATGCCTATATGCTATTCCAGACTATAATCTATCTCTGTGCCAATTTTCATCCAGATGCGTTCTTAGGTTTTGCGTGAAAGAGTAACAAACATCCATACTCACAAACTTTCACATTAATATAATATAAGTAAGGATTATGAACGTTTTCTGTGTTGTTATGTAAAAATACTGGTATTATTTTCTAACAAATGCGAGGTCACAGTTATGCGGTACTTACGTCTAGTATTTTAAGCAACAAGTATTTCTGTAGCAGATATTTCCATAACAGGTATTTTCGTAATAAGTATTTCGATAATAGGTATTTTCGTAATAGATATTTCTATAAACTCACTACCAGTTTACCGGACGATTTCAATCTATCAGTGAATCTCAATCGGCCACACTTTAACAATTTGTGTAAGGTTTTGGACTGACTACTAATACGAACTGATAGTGGGTGGCCGCTTGACGATTCCGGTCAGCGCTGACAGATATCGGACGGACAGTCTATGGTCTTGAGGACGAATGACCACACATGAGCAGGTAGCTGGCCGGTGGCCTGTCTCCCGACGTCTGATATCAGTCGTGAGCCTTCCGTTTTAAGTTTTTCGACTTGTTTAATTTTTTCAGGCCTGGGGTGAAGCCCCGGACAGGCCTGACAACATTGAGGTGGAGGCCGGGTGGTTCCAGCGATGACGCAAATTTGCGACGCGGCGATGCCTCGGGTTCGCACCAGACCCGCGAGGCGCCAGGTGTACTGGTGGACGGAAGACATCGCTCAATTACGGAGCGATTGTGTGGTGGCCCGTCGCCAGTACACCAGGTACCGCAGAAGGCGTCGCCGCCCTCCCGATGCCATGGCCAGGGAGGCAGAGCTATACGAGGTGTATAGAGCGGCCAAGAAGGCCCTACAACTGGCAATCAAGCGGGCCAAGGTTCAGGCCCGCGAAGAGTTGCTGGCGACTCTGGACCGTGATCCCTGGGGACGCCCATACCGCATGGTAAGGGGCAAACTACGCCCCTGGGCGCCCCCACTGTCCCAGAGTCTCCAGCCCCAGTTGTTGGAGGAGGTGGTGGTCGCTCTGTTCCCTAACAGGCCGGCGCACCCTCCTCCACCTATGGTTCTGCCTTCCATGGCTTCCAACGCGGACATCGACGACGTGCCCGAAGTGACCCGGGTAGAGTTGCAGACAGCAGTGCAACGGCTCAAAGCCAAAAACACCGCCCCAGGGCCCGACGGCATTCCAGGCCGTGCGTGGGTCCTGGCAATTCAGGAGCTAGGGCCCCGACTGTTAGGGCTCCTCAGTGCTTGTTTGGAGGAGGGCCGGTTTCCGCTGCCGTGGAAAACTGGCAAGATGGTCCTCCTCAAAAAGGAGGGGCGCCCGGCGGACTCTCCGTCCGCCTACCGGCCCATAGTGTTGCTGGACGAGGTGGCAAAGCTCTTTGAGCGAGTCATAGCGGACCGCCTCGTCGCACACCTCAGTGCAGTGGGTCCGGATCTTGCGGACAACCAATATGGTTTTCGCCAAGGGCGCTCCACCGTGCACGCAATCATGCATGTGAGGAGCCTGGCGGAGGAAGCATTTTCCCGGGGCGAGGTGGTGCTGGCGGTGTCACTCGACATCGCCAACGCGTTTAACACCTTGCCTTGGAGTTGCGTAAGGGAGGCACTCGCGTACCATCGAGTGCCGACCTACCTCCGCCGCATCGTCGGGGCTTACCTTAGTGATAGAGCGGTGATCTACCCGGGTCAGGCCGGTTGGGGTCGGCGACCCATGTCGTGCGGTGTTCCACAGGGATCGGTGCTGGGGCCGCTCCTGTGGAACATCGGATATGACTGGGCGTTACGAGGTGTATTTCTCCCGGGTGTCGTCGTGACTTGTTATGCTGACGACACCCTGGTGACGGAGCGCGGAAAGGATTTTCGTCGCGCCTCAATAATAGCGACGGCTGGTGTCGCACAGGTCGTTAGTAGGATCCGGCGGTTGGGCCTCGAGGTGGCTCTGAGTAAGTCGGAGGCCGTGTGTTTTCACGGCCCCCGAAACGGACCACCTCCGGGCTCTCATATCATGGTGGGAGGTGTTCGCTTCTTCGCATCGCATTCTTGTCCTCGATAGCCGGTGTAACTTTAGGGAACATTTCCGTCGTTTGGCCCCCAAACTTATGGGCGCCGCGGGCGCTCTCTCGCGGCTCTTGCCCAATCTTGGGGGTCCAAACGGGGCACGGATGCTTCGGGAAGTACCTGTGTCGTATAGGCCGGGAGCAGACGCCCGAGTGTCACCACTGCGGGAACTGCCCCGAGGACACGGCGGTCCACACGCTGGTGGAGTGTCCAGCGTGGGCGGGGCAGCGCGGCGACCTTGGTGCAGCAATAGGGGTGGGCAGCGTCTCGCTCTCTTCCGTGGTACTTGCCATGGTCGGGAGCGGGGCTGCCTGGAACTCCGTCACCTCCTTCTGTGAGGAGGTGATGCTCGCCAAGGAGCTAGCGGAAAGGGAGAGGGAAATAACAACCACCCTCCCCTCCCGCAGTCGACGCAACGGGCGTCGGAGGGCGCGAGACCAAGATCTCCGGCCACCATGAGTGACGGCCTGCGGGCGACGACCTTGGGCAGTTGTCGCCAGCAGGCCCGAGAGGAAGGCGCGAAGGTGAAGACCGGTGAGTCCGACATAACCACTCACCGACGCCCAGGTGGGTGGTATGCGTAACTCATTTTTACCACGTAAAAAAAAAAAAAAAAAAAAGGTTAGGTTAGGTTAGGTTAGGTTAGGTTAGGTTAGATAACAACCACCCTCCCCACCCGCAGTCGACGCAACGGGCGTCGGAGGGCGCGAGACCAAGATCTCCGGCCACCATGAGCGACGGCCTGCGGGCGACGACCTTGGGCAGTTGTCGCCAGCAGGCCCGAGAGGAAGGCGCGCAGGTGTTCCGTGCGCGCCTTTCGTGAGGGAGGGCTAGTAAGCCCTCCAAATCAGACGGGGCTCGCCAGGGTCGGCGAGCCGTGACCTGCCGGGGATGCGGAAGAAAGCGCGAGCGTCCTCGTGTCCCCGGCGATAGGTCGTCTGAAGGAACACCGTGGCTTTTTAGTCGGTATGCCGGTCTCCTTGCCTGTTAGGTTAGGTTAGGTTAGGTTAGGTTAGGTTAGGTTAGGTTCCCCCCCGAAAGAGTTCTCGCCTTGTCGTGGCGGGGGGGCTCAGTAGCCACGTGGACCGACATCCACGGTGAAGCTAAGAGGAACTCTCTCGTAAACCTTACCCGTAGGCGTAGGGAACGAGGGCCGCCACCTTTCGCGAGGTGGGGGCTGAGAGGAAGAAAACCTCTATAAAAAATTACCCGCGGGTGGGCCCGGCGTAGCAATACGCTGGGCAAGCAACGGGATGAACTCGTAAGGCCGACCCATTGGTGTCGGAGACGAGGGCTGCCACCTTCCGGGGTGGGGGCTGCGAGGAAGAAAACCTCTATAAAAAATTACCCGGGATGAGCCCTAGGGGCAGTAGGAGTAAATCGTAAACCGACCCGCAGGTGTCGGAGCGAGGGCCGCCACTCTGCTACCTCTCAAGGTGGTGGCTGCGAGGAAGAATAACCTCTATAAAAAATTACCTTACGTGACCCGCCCGTTCAGCTTCGACCACTGGGCGACGGCGGCAGGACGAAAGATGTGAGGTGCGGGAGGATGACCCCGGGTGTCGGACGACGGGGTGGGCTCGGTGCAGCGATGCGCCGGGCCGGGGAGCAAATCGTAAACCGACCCATTGGTGTCGGAACGAGGGCCGCCATCTTGCACCTCTCGAGGTGGGGGCCGCGAGGAAGAAAACCTCTTTAAAAAATTACCGACTTGACCCGTCCCCTCTTTTAAGTGGTGCCGGTCTCACCATTGGACGGGGCGGCAGGATGAAAGACGTGAGGTGGGGCTGGCGTAGCAATACGCCGGGCCAGGGGAGTATATCGTAAACCGACCCGTAGGCGTCGGAGCGAGGGCCGCCACTTTGCAACCTCTCAAGGTGGTGGCTGCGAGGAAGAATAACCTCTATAAAAAATAACCTTACGTGACCCGCCCGTTCAGCTTCGACCACTGGGCGACGGCGGCAGGACGAAAGATATGAGGTGCGGGAGGACGACCCTGCTTGACGGGGTGGGCTCGGCGCAGCAATGCGCAGAGCCGGGGAGCAAATCGTAAACCGACCCTTAGGTGTCGGAACGAGGGCCGCCATCTTGCCACCTCTCGAGGTGGCGGCCGCGAGGAAGAAAACCTCTTTAAAAAATTACTGACTTGACCCGTCCCCTCCTTTAAGTGGTTCCGGTCTCACCATTGGACGGGGCGGCAGGATGAAAGACGTGAGGCGGGGCCGGCGTAGCAATACGCCGGGCCAGGGGAGTATATCGTAAACCGACCCGTAGGCGTCGGAGCGAGGGCCGCCACTTTGCAACCTCTCAAGGTGGTGGCTGCGAGGAAGAATAACCTCTATAAAAAATAACCTTACGTGACCCGCCCGTCCAGCTTCGACCACTGGGCGACGGCGGCAGGACGAAAGATGTGAGGTGCGGGAGGACAACCCCGCTTGACGGGGTGGGCTCGGCGCAGCAATGCGCCAGGCCGGGGAGCAAATCGTAAACCGACCCGTAGGTGTCGGAACGAGGGCCGCCATCTTGCTACCTCTCGAGGTGGGGGCTGCGAGGAAGAAAACCTCTTTAAAAAATTACCGACTTGACCCGTCCCCTCCTTTAAGTGGTTCCGGTCTCACCATTGGACGGGGCGGCAGGATGAAAGACGTGAGGTGCGGGAGGACGACCCCGGTTGCGATTTGCCGCAAGCCGGGGTGGGGCCGGCGTAGCAATACGCTGGGCCAGGGGAGCATATCGTAAACCGATCCGTAGGGTCGGAACGAGGGCCGCCATCTTGCCACCTCTTGAGGTGGGGGCCGCGAGGAAGAAAACCTCTATAAAAAATTACCTACGTGACCTGTCCCCTCCGGCAGTAGTCGGAGACCTTCAGCTGGACGGGGCAGCAGGACGCCGGATGAGAGGCACGGGCAGGCGACCCTAGGGGGCGGTGAGGGAGACACCGCTCGCTGGGAAGGGCTCGGTGTAGCAATACGCTGAGCCAGGGGGGCAAATCGTAAACCAACCCGTTTGGGTCGGAACGAGGGCCCTACTTCGTCACCTCTCGAGGTGGGGCTGCGAGGAAGAAAACCTCTATAAAAAATTACCTACGTGAAATGCCATCTCCAGCAGTCTCCGGCAGGTGGGACCTGCGACTGGACGTGGCACCAGGACGCCAGATGAGGGGTGTGGGAGGATGACCCCGCGGCGGCGGACCAGGACGCCGCTAGCCGGGGTGACACCTTGGGACTAATATGCGGTCAGAGAAGGGTCCTCTGACTGCGGTCCCGAGAAGACAGCGGACAGTGGCGGCGCAGTCCGCTGTGTCGGCACGACACGGGCTGACGATGGGAGGGCGCACACCTTGCCCTCCCCGGGATGTGTCTCGTAAGAGACGTGCGCAATGGGGGACACCGGAGCAGCATACCCGCGTTCCCGGAGTCCCCTGTTAAGGCGCTGAGGAAGGCCGCCGAAGGTGGTTTTAGTGGGTGCGAGCCCCACATAACCACGCCGATGACCCCTTGCGGCGTGGTATGCGTTAGGCATTTCCCCTTCGTAAAAAAAAAAAAAAAAAAAAAAGGTTAGGTTAGGTTAGGTTAGGTTAGGTTAGGTTAGGTTAGGTTAGGTTCCCCCCCGAATGGAGGCCTCCATCGCTCAGGCCTGGGGTGAAGCCCCGGACAGGCCTGACGACATCGAGGTGGAGGCCGAGTGGTTCCAGGAAGCGATGACGCAAATATGCGACGCGGCGATGCCTCGGGTTCGCACTAGACCTGCGAGGCGCCAGGTGTACTGGTGGACGGAAGACATAGCTCATTTACGGAGCGATTGTGTTGTGGCCCGTCGCCAGTACACCAGGTACCGCAGAAGGCGTCGCCGCCCTCCCGATGCCATGGCCAGGGAGGCAGAGCTATACGAGGTGTATAGAGCGGCCAAGAAGGCCCTACAACTGGCAATCAAGCGGGCCAAGGTTCAGGCCCGCGAAGAGTTGCTGGCGACTCTGGACCGAGATCCCTGGGGACGCCCATACCGCATGGTAAGGGGCAAACTCCGCCCTTGGGCGCCCCCGCTGTCCCAGAGTCTCCAGCCCCAGTTGTTGGAGGAGGTGGTGGTCGCTCTGTTCCCTGAAAGGCCGGAGCACCCTCCTCCACCTATGGTTCTGCCTTCCATGGCTTCCAACGCGGACAACGACGACGTGCCGAAGTGACCCGGGTAGAGTTACAATCGGCCGTGCAACGGCTCAAAGCCAAAAACACCGCTCCGGGACCCGACGGTATTCCAGGCCGTGCGTGGGTCCTGGCCATTCAGGAGTTAGGGCCCCGACTGTTAGGGCTCCTCAGTGCTTGTTTGGAGGAGGGCCGGTTTCCGCTGCCGTGGAAAACTGGCAAGATGGTCCTCCTCAAAAAGGAGGGGCGCCCGGCGGACTCTCCGTCCGCCTACCGGCCCATAGTGTTGCTGGACGAGGTGGCGAAACTCTTCGAGAGAGTCATCGCGGACCGCCTCGTCGCACATCTCAGTGTAGTGGGTCCGGATCTGGCGGACAACCAATATGGTTTCCGCCAAGGGCGCTCCACCGTGCACGCAATTCTGCGTGTGAGGAGCCTGGCGGAGGAAGCATTTTCCCGGGGCGAGGTGGTGCTGGCGGTGTCACTCGACATCGCCAACGCGTTTAACACCTTGCCTTGGAGTTGCGTAAGGGAGGCACTCGCGTACCATCGAGTGCCAACCTACCTCCGCCGCATCGTCGGGGCTTACCTGAGTGATAGAGCGGTGATCTACCCGGGTCAGGCCGGTTGGGGTCGACGACCCATGTCGTGCGGTGTTCCACAGGGATCGGTGCTGGGACCGCTCCTGTGGAACATCGGATATGACTGGGTGTTGCGTGGCGTACTTCTCCCGGGTGTCGTCGTGACCTGTTATGCCGACGACACCCTGGTAACGGCGCGTGGAAGGGACTTCCGCCACGCGTCGATTCTCGCGACGGCTGGTGTCGCACAGGTCGTTGGTAGGATCCGGCGGTTGGGCCTCGAGGTGGCTCTGAGCAAGTCGGAGGCCGTGTGTTTTCACGGCCCCCGAAACAGACCACCTCCGGGCTCTCATATCATGGTGGGAGGTGTTCGCATCGGCGTCGAGTCGACACTTAAATACCTTGGTCTTGTCCTCGATAGCCGGTGGAACTTTAGGGAACATTTCCGTCGTTTGGCCCCCAAACTTATGGGCGCCGCGAGCGCTCTCTCGCGGCTCTTGCCCAATCTTGGGGGTCCGAACGCCTCCTGCCGGAGGCTCTACACGGGGATCGTGCGGTCAATGGCCCTATATGGAGCTCCCATTTGGGCCGGTAACCTGGCGGCCGATAACGTTGCGTCTCTGCGCAAACCACAGCGCGCAATGGCCGTCAGGATTATCCGCGGGTACCGCACGGTCTCGTTTGAGGCGGCGAGCCTCCTCGCCGGATCCCCCCCCTGGGACCTGGAGGCAAAGGTCCTTGCATCAATGTTTTGTTGGCGTGAGGATGCGTTGGCGCAGGGCCTGCTTCCGCTGCCCCGAGAGGTCGGGGCACAGAGGTCCCAGCTCCGCAACATAATGGTGGAGGAGTGGGGAGCACGACTTGTGCGACCAAATGCCGGGCACGCCGCGATTGCGGCGGTAAGTCCCGTGCTCAAGGAGTGGCTGGAGAGGCGTCACGGCGCCCTCACTTTCCGGCTGACGCAGGTACTGACGGGGCACGGATGCTTCGGGAAGTACCTGTGTCGTATAGGCCGGGAGCAGACGCCCGAGTGTCACCACTGCGGGAACTGCCCCGAGGACACGGCGGTCCACACGCTGGTGGAGTGTCCAGCGTGGGCGGGGCAGCGCGGCGACCTTGGTGCAGCAATAGGGGTGGGCAGCGTCTCGCTCTCTTCCGTGGTACTTGCCATGGTCGGGAGCGAGGCTGCCTGGAACTCCGTCACCTCCTTCTGTGAGGAGGTGATGCTCGCCAAGGAGCTAGCGGAAAGGGAGAGGGAAATAACAACCACCCTCCCCTCCCGCAGTCGGCGCAACGGGCGTCGGAGGGCGCGAGACCAAGATCTCCGGCCACCATGAGTGACGGCCTGCGGGCGACAACCTTAGGCAGTTGTCGCCAGCAGGCCCGAGAGGAAGGCGCGCAGGTGTTCCGTGCGCGCCTTTCGTGAGGGAGGGCTAGTAAGCCCTCCAAATCAGACGGGGCTCGCCAGGGTCGGCGAGCCGTGACCTGCCGGGGATGCGGAAGAATGCGCGAGCGTCCTCGTGTCCCCGGCGATAGGTCGTCTGAAGGAACACCGTGGCTTTTTAGTCGGTATGCCGGTCTCCTTGCCTGTGAGACCGGTGAGTCCGACATAACCACCCACCGACGCCCAGGTGGGTGGTATGCGTAACGCATTTTTACCACGTAAAAAAAAAAAAAAAGGTTCCCCCCCGAAAGAGTTCCCGCCTTGCCGTGGCGGGGGGGCTCAGTAGCCACGTGGACCGACGTCCACGGTGAAGCTAAGAGGAACTCACTCGTAAACCCGACCCGTTGGTGTCGGGGACGAGGGCCGCCACTTCTCGCGAAGTGGGGGCTGCGAGGTAGAAAACCTCTATAAAAAATTACCCGCGGGCGGGCCCGTCGTATCTATACGCTGGGCACGCAACGGTACCATCTCGTAAGACCGACCCGTAGGCGTCGGGGACGAGGGCTGCCACCTTCCGAGGTGGGGGCCGCGAGGAAGAAAACCTCTATAAAAAATTACCCAAGGGCGGGCCCGGCGTATTTTCGCTGGGCAGACGATGAGCCTGTCCTCTCGTTGTCACTGCTGTCGTGGGCGACGAACTGGTCTCTGACCATAAGTCGGCCAACTCGTAGACCGACCCGTAGGCGTCGGGGACGAGGGCCGCCTCCTCTCGAGGAGGGGGCCGCGAGGAAGAAAACCTCTATAAAAAATCACTCCTAATCCCGTGCTCGACTGTGGCCAGGGGATGCGAGGCAGGGGGGTATCCTGTCGGCAGCAGTCCCTCACCCCGAAGTATGCCGGCTCGCTGCGGGGTGAGTGTAGTAAGGCGGAGGGCTGGAGCAGGGAGCTCACCCTGGGTAATAAAAAGTAATTTAGTATGGCTTCTTTTAAAAATACAGTACTTCCACAAGCCGGCGAATCCGGCCGTCCTACGGGACGCACCCCCTCCGTATTTGTGGTGGGGGAAAAGAGCCTCGATGCAGTGCATCGCCCAGCTGACTCTCAGTTGGAAGAGGAAGGGCGCACGCCCAGTTTTGTGCCCTCCTGTGAAGACGGGACTCGCACGCCCATCTGTGCGGGTTCGGAGGGTGACTCTTTGCCTTGTGGCCAAGAGGTCGTCACCAGGACCTCTATGAGGTTAAAGTCGAGGTCGAGCTCAGGCGCATCAGTGCTACAAGCGGTTCCGCGAGTGGTGCTGGATCGCCTTCCGGTTCTCGATGGGGCGTGCACGCCCAGTTTTGTGCGCCCGAGTGTTGGCACCCAGCCGGGTGCAGAGGAGGGCGGGGCTGGACAGTCGGACTCCGACACGTCCAGCCTCGTTTCAGTAAGAAGTGAGATGAGCGTGGGTAGTGGCTTCAGATCGTGGCTGAAGCGCCCACGCTCATCGCAGAACCCGGGGTCGGACTCGGCCTCGGGTGACGAGGCCAAATCTTTGGCTAAGCCAAAGAAGGGCAAGGGGCAAGGTGCGCTCACGCACGGTAAGTGCGTGGGACTACACAAGGCCCGCAAGGAGGTAGCCGAGGCAAAGCGTGCTGCTGACAGAGCGTTGGCGGATGCGGAGGCGGAACGCCGGATCGCAGAGGTGACGAAGAGGGTGTCGGTGTCGCGCCTGTCAGACACTTCCGACACTGACGTTGAGGGTCTGTCAGCAGTGGCGCTTAAAGCGCGTATGGCAGAGGCTGTTGACGCCATACGCACCATTGCCCGCGCCTCGAAGAACTTGAAAGGCACCAGCCAGAAGGGGCTGAAGGACGCCGCAGCCACCATCGCCGATGCGGCGGAGGCCCTTCTAAGCCGCACCGTCACCGGGGAAGCCAAGAGGCTGCAAAGGGAGAACGCACGCCTGACCGCTCAGGTCAATGAGCTCCGAGAGGAGCAAGAGCTGCTGAGGGCGGACATGGCGAAGTTGCGCCAAGAGTGCCCGGCGGCGGGCAAAACCCCGGCCGCTGGTGCAGAATCGGAGCTGGCTCTCCTTGTTCAGAGAGAACTCTCAGGTCAGTCTGCGCCCTTATTGCGCCAAGCACCTCATCGTCTGTGTGGTAACACATGACGTCTTTGAGAACGATCAGCGGATCCCTGTTTCGAATGCTCTCGATGCTTAGGTCCTTCCCCGAATTCTTTAATTTGCCCTTGATTTTTTCCAGCTCTTGTTCCGATCTGCACCCTAGTATCACTTTTTGGTCTTTTACCTTTCTTATTCTATCTATTCTCAGACCTTCCTTAATTGCGTCAGTCGCCTTTCTTAACTTCTCCAACACTTGGTCACTGGTGTCCATTTGGTCAGTTGACGCTACCATTATGGAGTGCATAGCCGTAGGCCCCGGAAGCTTAGGTTTCGGGGGTCCGGCCACTACACTCGCATAGGACAACAGTGGTTGCTTTTGAAGTTCTTCCCTTAATTTTTCCATCTCCTTTCGGTTCTCATCTAATAGCTTTCCGTGGTCTTCCAATTTCTTTGTTAAAATACTGTCATCTCTTTCCGTTCGTACTTCTCCTTGGCTTTGACTCTTGCCAACTTCTGGATCTCTAACCCCCCTAACCTTTCCACCATGTTCGTCATCGGATTCCTTCACTAACTTAAAAAGGCGTTCGATTGCCTGCAGCACGTCATTTTTGATGTCGGTGCGAAGGTTCCGGCTGTTGTTGAGCTGCAACTTTGCCTTCATCAAACACGCCTTTGCCTCCGCAGTGCGGCTGGGGTATTTTAGCTCCTTGGTGACCGTGAGCGGGTCCACTCTGTTTTTCGGCGCAGTTGTGTTTTTGGTGGGGGAAGTCGAAGGTCTCAGCTTCGACTCAATCTCCCCCACACTACGCCTGACCTGTGTGGTCCCGCCCCCGGACGCCACAGTAGCAGCCTTTGACGACGTGCTGGGCTCCTTCGGAGGGGTGCGGATGCCGAACATAGTGGGTTGGTGAAAAAATAATCAATATAGTGTAAAGTTTAAAATAATTAATTAAGATACAATATTATAATAATAATTGTTATTATTTGTATAAAAACAACGGTATAAAAACAATGAAGTGTATATAATAAAGGTGTCAAAATGTATAAAGTGTAAACTGGACTAAACAACAAAGAAATAAAACGATACAACACCTAAATAAACGACACAACACTTACATAAAACGTCACAACACTTAAATAGAACGTCACAACATTTAAATAACGACACAACACTTAAATATAACGTCACAAATTCTGTCAAATATCTTTAAAAAATATCAAGAGGTGATATTCCGTCAAAATCCGTAGTCGAAATTTTTTCCCGTTTTTACCCGTTCCTATGGAAAATTGCAAGTTACTTACTGTCGTAACGATATAGGGCGGGTGGGCGGGCGATTTTTTATATTTCCAGTGACCCGATCAGAACGGGAGGGGTGTCAATCGACGCGGCTAGTCAAATGCTATAATACTACACTATCCTGGGCGCCGCCAGGGGTCCTGGTGAATTTAAATTTTGAAAAAACTGTAAATTTAATGCCAAAATGTATGGAAATTCAGTGTTCTATCTACTTTTTTATGTTTCAGATGGCGCAGCGGCGACGGGGTTGCGTTCCCAGACGCGGCACACCTTCCTCGAAATAAAGCACTGAAATTCAGTAAAGGTTTAGAAGCAAAATGTTAAAAAACAATTCGGAAACTAACAAAAAAGTACAAAATATACGGAATTCTATTAAAAAATACAAATTATGTGTCAAATAGTGGTTAGGTTAGGTTAGGTTAGGTTAGGTTAGGTTAGGTTAGGTTAGGTTAGGTTAGGTTAGGTTAGGTTAGGTTTTTTTTTTTTTTTTTTTTTTTTTTGGTTAGGTTAGGTTAGGTTAGGTTAGGTTAGGTTAGGTTAGGTTAGGTTAGGTTAGGTTAGGTTAGGTTAGGTTAGGTTAGGTTAGGTTAGGTTAGGTTTTTTTTTTTTTTTTTTTTTTTTTTTGTTAATGGCTGAAGGCCTTTCTGGTTTCCTCTAACGTGATCAGAGATTTTCTTTTTCTGTTTAAATTTAATGTGGTTGACATTTTATTTACTGGTGACAGACGGTCACTGAAGTTTTAAATATATATCATGATTCTTTTTCCATTATCAAAATTGCTGGCGACTTGAGAGTCGCTGTTATTAATCATTTTAATAGATATATATATTTGTTTAAATATTAAATACATGTACTTAAATAATAGAAACATTTTCTTACATAATAGATACATTTGCTTATTTACTAGATACATTGTCTTAAATAATAGATACTTTAGCTTAAATAATAGATACATTTGCTTTAATAATAGATACATTTGCTTAGATAATAGATACATTTGCTTATAAGGTAAAATAATATAATAGTACAATATTGCCACTTATGGCATTTTCTAGTTATTGCTTATATCTATTTATGTATACAAGGATCTAACGTCTTTCTCTTTTTTTTTTTTTTTTTTTTTTTTTTTTTTTTTTTTTTCTTACGTCTTTCTCTCTCTTTTTTTTTTTTTTTTTTTTTTTTTTTTTTTCCTTGGTAGACTTATTTACTAGTTACATTTCATAACGTATTTTGGCGTTCTCGCTTACACATTTATTATTTTTCATTATTACATTTTGACTGAATGACTACTGCAGAGATACGACGGCATTTTTGTAATCCTCGCAATAAATACTTATCTTTTAAAAGACAACTTATAATATACTATCCTCCTACTGCTATGAATTTTGTTTGTGCCTTGTGTGTGTGTATGTGTGAGTGTGTGCATGTGAATGTTTGCGTATCGTGTTTCTTGCCTTTACCGTGCTGTGTTTAATGTTTTTCTTACATCTTATGAATGTTTAGCTTCGTAATTGTCAAATTATGAGGTCAACATTCTTTATTTTCTGTTTCGTTTGTTGACTATCGTGGTTATTTGTTCGCAGTATTTGATAAATGTTTTCCTGTGTTTTTTGTCAGACATGATGCTAGGTAGTTGGTCCACTGTCATTTCTCTCTCCATTCTCCTTTCGATCTCCATCCTGAGGTACCCGAACACCGGGCATTCCAGGAGTACATGCGTCACTGTCTCCTGCATGTCAGGCGCACAGATGCACGATGGGTTGTCCTTACACTTAAAACGATGTAAGTATGCAGAGAATCCACCGTGCCCCGTTAGCACCTGTACCATCCCGGCCGACAGCTCTATCTTCCTGACTACTCCGTACGCCAGTATTATGTCAGGTAGAAATAACCTCGTTGTGGAAGCCGTTTCTTCTCCTCTGTATCTCAGGTTCCATTCGTCAAGCGACGACCCGCGGATTTGTCGCCTGACGAATGAAATCGGGCAAGAACTGTAGTGTGGGGCTGTTTTGAGTGTTTGTGCGGCTTCTTTTGCCAGTACATCCGCCCGCTCATTACCTGCCAAGCCAGCGTGCGCTTTCACCCAGAACAAGGAAACATCTTTGCTCTGGGTGAGTGCCAGTTTCAGGTTTAGCCTGATCTTATGTACGAGCGGGTGTGTAGAGCCGTGGCTACAGATGGCCTCGAGTGAGGACCGAGAGTCGCTGTAAACCCCGAAGGTAGTCTCGGAGGATTTTGTGATGTACACCGATGCTTTCCAGATGGCCAGCAGCTCCGCCTGATACACTGTGCAATAGGATGACAGCTTGAGCTTGTGGGTTTTGATTTCGGCCGCACTCTTCCATATGGAGAGTGCGGCTCCCACTTTACCCTCAATTTTGCTGCCATCCGTATATATGCATATGTCCTGGTTTTGACCTAGCACTTCGTCATCGAGTGTCAGGCATTGGAATTGCAGGCACATCCAGTCCGCTGGGTGTGGTGTTCTAGTGTACGCGACTCTCTCCTCAACCTCACAGCCTCGCAATTCCTCCCGGGGGACCCCACGCTTGGCCTCGTACAAGGCTGCGACCTCCTGAATCCTGAGGTCGAGTGGCAAGAGCCCGGCGAGGACCAGAGCTGAGTTCAGCGACGCTGTACGGTAGGCCCTGCAGATCTTTTGAGCGAATCCTCTCTGAACAACTCCCAGCTGCTTTCTGACGCCGAGTTTACGAGTGGCCGGTGCCCACGCGCTCGCCGCATACATGATGATGGGCTCCACCACGGCGCCGTATATGGTACGAACGACCTCAGGGTGGAGACCCCAACTGATTTTTGCAGCCCTGGACAGCTGCTTATACATGTTTATGGCTTTCCTACAAACTGCGCCAACATGGCTATTGAAAGTGAGGCCATCGTCAATGGTGACACCCAGAAGTTTGACTTCCTTAGTCAGAGCAATTTCGACCCCGCCCATGCTCAGCAGAGGTGAGTCATACTTTAGTTTTCTGGTTATGACCATTGCGTTCGTTTTATGCGGAGCAAACTTTAACTTGTTTCTGACTCCCCACTGCTGCACATGGGCAAGAGTGGCATTTGCTTGCTTCTGGACTTCACCTGCGGTGTCACCATGAAAGACAAGGACTATGTCGTCGGCAAAAGCCTGACAATAATCTCCTCGCCCTTCCAGGTCTTTTAGTAGTGGATCGAGGAGGAGGTTCCACAGGATTGGTCCACCAATGGAGCCCTGCACGCACCCTTTTGTGGTTGCTCTATGGTGTTCCTCTCCTGCGTACCTCACTTTGACGCTCCTTTGCTTAAGGTAGCTGTCCATCATCCTCCGGATGTTAACAGGACACTTTTCCTCAGCCAGTCGGACTCTCAGGGCTGGCCACCAGGCACTATCGAAGGCTCCCTCTATGTCTAGCGACACTAGGGTAATAATTTTCTTTTGGTCGAGTTGTTCTCTGATGTATTTGAGTAAATCGTAGAGGGAGTCCTCCGTGCTTCTCTGGGGCATGAAGCCGTACTGGCGAGTACTCATTCTGGGGAGGATGTGCCATTTCACACGTCCCACTACCAATTTTTCCAGGATTTTTCCCATCACTGGCAAAAGTCCAATGGGCCGATACGACTTAGCGGTTGTATAGTCTGTCTTTCCTGGTTTTTTCAGGACGATCACTGTCGCTTCCTTCCATGCTTTTGGAAAGTGACCGAGCTGCATACATTTGTTTGCCAGTGATAGGAAGAGTCCCGGATCCAGAGCGATGGCGCGTTCACAGATGTCCGGGGTAAGACCGTCTGTTCCAGGTGCCTTTTTTGGATTGAAGCTGTGTAGCGTCACTCTGAGTTCTTTTAATGTAAATGGAGGGTCATGAGACTCACCATCCACCCATTCATTTACTTTCTCAGCCGCTACTCTGGTTTGTCGATGGTCTATGTTATCGGCTCCTGGCAAGTCCTCGGGGTAGAAGGTTTCAGCGAGCCACTGTGCCGATTCCCTCTGTCCCAGTGCCCGTCCATCCTTTATGAGAGACAGGTCTTCTGTCCTCTTCTCCGTTTTGCCTATTATTCGGTAGATTCCCTCCCATAGCCCTTCTCTGTCCTGTCTGGCGCAGAAGTCCTTCCAGCTATTTATCTGGGCCTTTTTTGCTTCAAGCTCATATTCTTCTTTTTCCCGCAGGTACTCTTCGATTACCTTTGTTCGTCTAACGGGTGCTGCGCAACGGATCCTGCGTTTCTTGGTGGCGACCTCCTTCTTCAGTTTCGCTAGTTCCTCAGACCACCACGGCAAGGTAAGTACCGTGTTTTCCTTTTTTCTCGGTATGCTGACTTCGCATGCCTCTGTTACAATTTTTGTAAATACTTCTACCTTTTCTTCTAATATGTCGGTTGTTTTAATTTTTTCTATTTCTTCTTTGTAAAGCTTATTTTCTTCGGCCAATTGGGTCAATTTCTCACGAAATTGAGTCCAATTGGCTTTTTTAGTGTTAAAAATTCTTGTTGTTCTTCTAATATTTATACCTTTGGCTTTAATTAAATTTATTTTTATTGCTATTGTGTTGTGGTCTGAGGTCGTAGCTCCGTCGTCCACTTTCCACTCCGAAACGAGGTCTAGCATGTTCGTTGAGCAGGCTGTTACATCAACATAGCTTTTATATGTTCTGTTACCCCGTACTGTGTCAAATGTGGGGGTATCGCCTTCGTTTAGGATCTGCAGACCAGCCTGTTCTAACATTCCCGCCATTTCCCTGCCTCTGCTGTCCGTTACTGGGCTTCCCCACCATGCACTCTTGGCGTTCGTGTCTCCTCCCATAAGCACCCCACAGGGTTCCAGCTCTCTCGCAATTTCTTGCAGCTGCTCCAGGTAAGGCTCTATGGGGTTATCCGGCTCGAAGTAGAAGGAAACTACAGCTATCTCCCAGGCGCTCGTTCGGACTTTCACCACAACGATGTTTTTTGTGGTGAGGTTTGGGCACTGTATTACGTCAAGGCTGCTATCAAAAACTGCGATTGCAGCCTTGACAGTGTCCCCGCCTTGGTCGTCGCACTGGAAGATTCGGACTCCGCTGTAGCTTCGCATTTTTCCTATCCCCCCGGTGTAGGGCTCCTGAAGCAGAGCGAGGGCCGCCTTTCTTTCTTTAGCTACGAGCAGGATCTCTTGGGTAGCTAGCTGTTTTCGCTGTAGATTCGCCTGCAGGAGAAGGTACACTGAGGAGCAGGTTGGTTTTCTGCATGTTGCCCTGGGTACCACCTTAGCAATAGGCCACCCTTGCTCTAGCCAGAGTGTCCCATTTCTTTCTGACTGCGCACTCATCGCTGAAGGCGTTGTGTGCAGTGTTATCGATACCCGCCTTCCTGCAATTGCAGCAAGAGGGTTCCACTCCGACAAGCTGGTCGGGGCACCCTGATTTCAGGTGGGGACCTCCACAGTGGCTGCATTTTTCGAGGACCTCTGCGCAAAAGCGTCTCGCGTGTCCATATCCCAGGCACATAGAGCACTGGACGAGAGGGGATTGGTCTTCCACTCTTATCTTTTGGAGGTCGATGCTAACGCTGCCGGCTTCGGTAAGTTTCTGCCATAAGAAGGGGGAAACTATTACGACGACATGTGACGTGTGAGGGTTTCGCGTCTTCTTCTTATACTTGATCGTGACTCTATCTTCTTCCTTTGGGATGTTTCCGAAAATCTGCCTGTTTTGGTTTCTCAGGGCGTACAGTATATCCTGGTCACTGTTATAGTTGAGGACGCTCCTGAGAATCACGAGCGGGTCCTTGTTTTTCACCTCTTCCACACTCAGTTCTTCTCCTGCATTTTGCAGCCTGTCTTGAATTTTTCTTCTATCCTCCTGCGTTCTGCATCCCATTATTATTTTCCTATCCTTTCCTTTCCTCACTTGGTCGACAGTAACTCCCCCTTCCCGTGCATTTACCGCTTTACGGATTTTATTCAAGACCTCCTCTCCTGTCTCCTTTTCATTTTTTGAAGTGACTACGATTGAGTGTAGCGCTGTTGGTTTCGGGTATTGCTCCCTGCTATGGCCAGCTACCACACTCGCATATGTCATCTCTTTCTGCGTCTTCAGGGTGAGGTTTAACTTTTCTGATTCCTCTTTACACCCCTTAAGGAGTTTGGAGTGTTCCCAGAGGAGATTTTTAAAATCCTCTCTTTCTTTTACCCAGTTAATCCCGCTGTCCTGTTTCTCGCTTTCCTCCTCTTTCCTTTTCTCTGTTTCCGGCTTTTTTGCGCTTTCCTTTCCCCTATATGTTTTTCCATCCTCCGAATCTTTTACCAACAGGTACAGCTGGTCAATAGCCCCCACCACGGCCTCTTTAATTTCACTCTTTAGGTTCCGCGAGTTATTAAGATGGAGCCTGGCTTTGGCCGCCAGGGCTTTGGCCTCGAGAGCTCTGCTGATGTACGTGGGCTTCGGCGAGGTCTCCTTGACCAACTGGGCCGTTGGTTTAGAAGATGTCGGAGGGTTTGTTTTCGGAGCAGATACTTCCTTTCTAGGGGCAGATATGTCTCCGCTAGCGATCGTGGAGGGGATGTTTGTGGGGTCCTGTGATTTTCTACTGGCAGGCACTTTGCCGTCCTGAGATGTTATAGCGAACTTCGATTTCGGTTGGCCCGAAAGAGCCACCTTGGTTTTTGCAGGAGAATTTCCAGAGGGCTTATTCTGGCTAATTTCCCATTCCCCGATACTGCGTCTAACCTTTGAGGTTTGGGCTTGGTCGGCCTCCATATCCTTAGTCGGGGAGGGTGGATCCCTCTCGCCTTTCTTAGCGGGCGTCCTAATCCCGAACATCTTTATTTTAAATAGGGTTGCAAAAGCAAAATAACAAGTGTATAAGTAATCGCAAAATATGAATAAAAACAAAGAAAAGTATAAAACAAAACAAAAAGAGTATAATAGTCAGTCAAAATAAATTTGTATAAGTTGTAAAGGTTATTTAAAAAAGTTTTTCTTTTTCCAGGTATCGTCGCACTGCGAGTCAACCTTTTGTCTGGTGTCAATATCAGTTTAGGCGTCTACGAGAAGAACAGCTCCAGTCACCGGTAAGTATGTGTGTAAGTTGTGAGAGTTGTGTGGATGTGTGTGTTTGCGTTTGCGTGTATGAGTGTGTATGTGCGTGTGATGTATGTTTGGGTTATCAGGTAAGATGAGTACTTGAGTGCGTGTGTATAAATGGGTGTGTGTATGTTTGCGTGTATAGTCGCCGAGGAGTGTGTAGTGAATCTGTGCGTATAAGTTCAAAAGAAACGTAACTCACGAGTTCGCCTGTCTTAAATATAACTAACAAAATAAAATAAAAAGAAAGTTTAAATTTTTGTAGAGTCACAAAAATTTTGTCTCTACCTAGAGTCAAATTAGTAGTCTTGTATTATAGTCCTAGGTATGCCTATACTAGTGAAAAAAGTCCTATGTCTCTAGGACGTCAGGTTGCGGAGTTATAGCAGTTTGAAAATTTTCAAAATGGCGGACAAAATGGCCGCTAAAAGCTCTTTTCCGTCGTATCTCCGTCAGATTTCTACCAATTTCGACCGGATTTTTTGTTAACATGCAAGCATCCAAAGGTGAATGACTTGGTCCGGACAGCTAAAAAATTTTTTCAGGAAATTCCTGAAAAATATTTTTCAAGAAAATTACAGTTTTTGTTTTTCTTACTGCTAGGGCTCGTAAGGCCAAGAAAGACAAGCCCAAACACGGCCCAATTTGGTCACCAGGAACGGCTACAGAACGACGTAAAGTTTTTCAAGATGGCGTCCGCGCTATTTTTAAAGTGAGATTGCAGCCGAACCAGTGGTCCTAGTCAGGCCGTTCTTGGGTTCGCCTTTAATGGGAGGTCCTTGTGAACAAGTTTATTGGCCTTTCAGGCTGTCGAAATCCTGAAACCTGAAAAGGGCTGAAACTTTCAGGGTCCCCCAGCCGTCAACTCCCAATCACTTCACCGAAAACCCCGTGTCTCTAGGACACCCAGGAGCCGAGTTCCGTTGGTCCGGAACAACGGCCAGAGACCAGGCTGGTTTCCAGACCGACCAGGGTGGCACGGATCTCGGTTTCCAGAAGTGCTAGGACTTTGGGAAAGGTCTCAGGTTGTTTGTCCTGGGAAGGAGACGGCGTGCGGACTACCTGTATAATTTTCCCGTTTCAGGTTTCAGGAAACAAAGTACAAAATACAATTAAGGCTGTAAAAAATTTTCTGCTTGTAACAAAAATCTGAAAATTTATATATAGGCTATTTATAATGTCTTATTTAATATTGCGTACTAAGAAGTTGAAAAATGTTGATATTTCGGGGACCTCGTGGTCTGAAAATACTTTGAAAAATTTTTAATTTGAAAACTGGTGATTGAAATTTTACAAAATTTTGTAGGCACTTTAAACTAAATGATATCTAGCTAAATCTAAAATAAAAATGATAGGTCCTCGATCTTGATCTTGAGCAGCTTGAGTCCAAAGATTTATAAATTCTTAAATGTCAAATAAAAATATTAGGAATGGGTTTTCAGACCTGAAAATTTTTTCTGGAGGTCCTCCTTGATGTCCCCTTACAGGGCCGGTGTCAAAACTATCCCAGCTGCGCTGGATCGTTGACCACGTGGCCACGTGGTTTTCACAATTTAGGCTGTAAGTCCTCGAATTCAGGAGCGAAAATTCTGCAATTCGGTAGCCTTCTGGTGGTCACTGGTAAGCTTCGACCCGCACTTAAAAAAGTGGGGGTCGTCACTTTAAATTCTGAGTAAATCACGTTCTAAGATGTAAAATTAACAAAAACCACGTGTTAATTTTTGTTTTTCGCTTTTGTTCGCTTTGCACAATAAACGTGGCACTTTCACACAACTGCACTGCAATCCATACACGATTCCGCAACTTTTGAGGTATAACACTACAAAATCGGATCACTTTTTCCGCTGTTACGATTTTTTAAAGACGGAGCGTTTACAAAACGATGCGTTCACGAGTGCGGCGGGATAGCGACTGGGTTAGGTTAGGTTAGGTTAGGTTAGGTTAGGTTAGGTTAGGTTAGGTTAGGTTAGGTTAGGTTAGGTTAGGTTAGGTTAGGTTAGGTTAGGTTAGGTTAGGTTAGGTTAGGTTAGGTTAGGTTAGGTTAGGTTAGGTTAGGTTAGGTTAGGTTAGGTTAGGTTAGGTTAGGTTAGGTTAGGTTAGGTTAGGTTAGGTTAGGTTAGGTTAGGTTAGGTTAGGTTAGGTTAGGTTAGGTTAGGTTAGGTTAGGTTAGGTTAGGTTAGGTTAGGTTAGGTTAGGTTAGGTTAGGTTAGGTTAGGTTAGGTTAGGTTAGGTTAGGTTAGGTTAGGTTAGGTTAGGTTAGGTTAGGTTAGGTTAGGTTAGGTTAGGTTAGGTTAGGTTAGGTTAGGTTAGGTTAGGTTAGGTTAGGTTAGGTTAGGTTAGGTTAGGTTAGGTTAGGTTAGGTTAGGTTAGGTTAGGTTAGGTTAGGTTAGGTTAGGTTAGGTTAGGTTAGGTTAGGTTAGGTTAGGTTAGGTTAGGTTAGGTTAGGTTAGGTTAGGTTAGGTTAGGTTAGGTTAGGTTAGGTTAGGTTAGGTTAGGTTAGGTTAGGTTAGGTTAGGTTAGGTTAGGTTAGGTTAGGTTAGGTTAGGTTAGGTTAGGTTAGGTTAGGTTAGGTTAGGTTAGGTTAGGTTAGGTTAGGTTAGGTTCCCCCCCGAAAGAGTTCTCGCCTTGTCGTGGCGGGGGGGCTCAGTAGCCACGTGGACCGACATCCACGGTGAAGCTAAGAGGAACTCACTCGTAAACCTTACCCGTAGGCGTAGGGAACGAGGGCCGCCACCTTTCGCGAGGTGGGGGCTGAGAGGAAGAAAACCTCTATAAAAAATTACCCGCGGGCGGGCCCGGCGTAGCAATACGCTGGGCAAGCAACGGGATGAACTCGTAAGGCCGACCCATTGGTGTCGGAGACGAGGGCTGCCACCTTCCGGGGTGGGGGCTGCGAGGAAGAAAACCTCTATAAAAAATTACCCGGGATGAGCCCTAGGGGCAGTAGATGTAAATCGTAAACCGACCCGCAGGCGTCGGAGCGAGGGCCGCCACTTTGCTACCTCTCAAGGTGGTGGCTGCGAGGAAGAATAACCTCTATAAAAAATTACCTTACGTGACCCGCCCGTTCAGCTTCGACCACTGGACGACGGCGGCAGGACGAAAGATGTGAGGTGCGGGAGGATGACCCCGGGTGTCGGACGACGGGGTGGGCTCGGTGCAGCGATGCGCCGGGCCGGGGAGCAAATCGTAAACCGACCCATTGGTGTCGGAACGAGGGCCGCCATCTTGCACCTCTCGAGGTGGGGGCCGCGAGGAAGAAAACCTCTTTAAAAAATTACCGACTTGACCCGTCCCCTCCTTTAAGTGGTGCCGGTCTCACCATTGGACGGGGCGGCAGGATGAAAGACGTGAGGTGGGGCCGGCGTAGCAATACGCCGGGCCAGGGGAGTATATCGTAAACCGACCCGTAGGCGTCGGAGCGAGGGCCGCCACTTTGCAACCTCTCAAGGTGGTGGCTGCGAGGAAGAATAACCTCTATAAAAAATAACCTTACGTGACCCGCCCGTTCAGCTTCGACCACTGGGCGACGGCGGCAGGACGAAAGATGTGAGGTGCGGGAGGACGACCCTGCTTGACGGGGTGGGCTCGGCGCAGCAATGCGCAGAGCCGGGGAGCAAATCGTAAACCGACCCTTAGGTGTCGGAACGAGGGCCGCCATCTTGCCACCTCTCGAGGTGGCGGCCGCGAGGAAGAAAACCTCTTTAAAAAATTACCGACTTGACCCGTCCCCTCCTTTAAGTGGTTCCGGTCTCACCATTGGACGGGGCGGCAGGATGAAAGACGTGAGGCGGGGCCGGCGTAGCAATACGCCGGGCCAGGGGAGTATATCGTAAACCGACCCGTAGGCGTCGGAGCGAGGGCTGCCACTTTGCAACCTCTCAAGGTGGTGGCTGCGAGGAAGAATAACCTCTATAAAAAATAACCTTACGTGACCCGCCCGTCCAGCTTCGACCACTGGGCGACGGCGGCAGGACGAAAGATGTGAGGTGCGGGAGGACAACCCCGCTTGACGGGGTGGGCTCGGCGCAGCAATGCGCCAGGCCGGGGAGCAAATCGTAAACCGACCCGTAGGTGTCGGAACGAGGGCCGCCATCTTGCTACCTCTCGAGGTGGGGGCTGCGAGGAAGAAAACCTCTTTAAAAAATTACCGACTTGACCCGTCCCCTCCTTTAAGTGGTTCCGGTCTCACCATTGGACGGGGCGGCAGGATGAAAGACGTGAGGTGCGGGAGGACGACCCCGGTTGCGATTTGCCGCAAGCCGGGGTGGGGCCGGCGTAGCAATACGCTGGGCCAGGGGAGCATATCGTAAACCGATCCGTAGGGTCGGAACGAGGGCCGCCATCTTGCCACCTCTTGAGGTGGGGGCCGCGAGGAAGAAAACCTCTATAAAAAATTACCTACGTGACCTGTCCCCTCCGGCAGTAGTCGGAGACCTTCAGCTGGACGGGGCAGCAGGACGCCGGATGAGAGGCACGGGCAGGCGACCCTAGGGGGCGGTGAGGGAGACACCGCTCGCTGGGAAGGGCTCGGTGTAGCAATACGCTGAGCCAGGGGGGCAAATCGTAAACCAACCCGTTTGGGTCGGAACGAGGGCCCTACTTCGTCACCTCTCGAGGTGGGGCTGCGAGGAAGAAAACCTCTATAAAAAATTACCTACGTGAAATGCCATCTCCAGCAGTCTCCGGCAGGTGGGACCTGCGACTGGACGTGGCACCAGGACGCCAGATGAGGGGTTGTGGGAGGACGACCCCGCGGCGGCGGACCATGACGCCGCTAGCCGGGGTGACACCTTGGGACTAATATGCGGTCAGAGAAGGGTCCTCTGACTGCGGTCCCGAGAAGGACAGCGGACTGTGGCGGCGCAGTCCGCTGTGTCGGCAACGAACACGGGCTGACGATGGGAGGGCGCATACCTTGCCTCCCCGGGATGTGTCTCGTAAGTGACGTGCGCAATGGGGGACACAGAGATTAGGCAAGCATACCCGCGTTCCCGGAGTCCCCTGTTAAGGCGCTGAGGAAGGCCGCCGAAGGTGGTTTTAGTGGGTGCGAGCCCCACATAACCACGCCGATGACCCTTGCGGCGTGGTATGCGTTAGGCATTTCCCTTCGTAAAAAAAAAAAAAAAAAAAAAAAAAGGTTAGGTTAGGTTAGGTTAGGTAGGTTAGGTTAGGTTAGTTAGGTTAGGTTAGGTTAGGTTAGGTTAGGTTAGGTTAGGTTAGGTTAGGTTAGGTTAGGTTAGGTTAGGTTAGGTTAGGGTAGGTTAGGTTAGGTTAGGTTAGGTTAGGTTAGGTTAGGTTAGGTTAGGTAGGTTAGGTTAGGTTAGGTTAGGTT